>JAVFHW010085515.1:0-18247 GCA_032159205.1 Eurystomus glaucurus suahelicus
TGTCACCAAAATCCGGGATAAAATAACTTATCGACACCAATTTGATGCAGATAAGCAGACACTTCTTTATTAACGGCCGGACGTGTAGGGGAGTATTCTCACCAACAACATGTACCAGGCACCAAAACCATACATCTTATATAGCACTAACTTATACATATTCATTAAGTATCCATACACTACTTCCGATTCTGCGCAGTAAAGATAGAAAAGTCCAGAATTGGGTCTGGGGTGTAATATGAGTCGGTGGTCCGTGAGTTGGTGGTCGCGATCTCCCCCTGCCGGAATTACCTCTTGCTTAAGGACACGGTTTTCTTGGCAGGTACTTGCAGGTTGTTACGGTTGCTTCCCTCAGTTCCCATTAATCCTGGACCTTGACAATTACTTGCATTCTTCTGGTCCTATGTATGTATTGTAAATCAGCGTACAAATCACCTTGTGTTCTAGTTACCTAGGCTCTAACTGTTCCTACTAAACAATTACAACCAATCCCTTCGGCCTTGGTACGGGGCTGTACAGAAATGTTTAGAGTAGCAGCTGGTTGTTAGGTTTGAAATACAATAAATGTAAAGTAAGTGATTCTTACTAAAGTATCTCCTAACTCTATACTTATATTAAAATCAAACACATTTTGATCAGATGATAATCGAATCAGTAACACTCTGAGACACCAGGCAAAGTGGACAATTGCTCGGCTTCCTCCAAGGCAGCTATACCAAAGGCCCACCGGTACCCTTTTGGGTCCTTGAAGTATCCCCTCTTGAGATAGTCTATTCCCAGAATGCATGGGGCATCTGGGCCAGTCACAACGGGGCACTTATGCCAGTTCTTCCCCGTTAGACTTATCTTGGCTTCCAGCAGTGCCAGCTGTTGGGACCCCCCTGTCACCCCAGAGATGCAGATGGGTTTGCCCCCTCCATAGGTTGATGGCATCAGGGTGCATTGTGCGCCAGTATCTACTAAAGCCTTGTATTCTTGTGGCTCTGACGTGCCAGGCCATCGGATCCACACAGTCCAGTAAATCCGGTTTTCCCTCTCCTCCACCTGGCCGGAGGCAGGGCTCCTCTAATCCTGATCGGAGTCACTGACCTCATACAGGCATGACTCAGAGGTCCCCTTGAGAGGGTCAGATGCCAGATCAGCTCTCCTCTTCTGCCTGGGAGGATTTCCACTGGAGACTGGGGCTACATTTCTCTTGGAGGATTCCCCTTTCACCGTCGTCTTTCCTTGCAACTCACGCATCCGTGCAGCTAGAGTTGAACTGGGCTTTCCATCCCACCTTTTCATGTCTTCTCCATGGTCACGCAGGTAGAACCACAGGTTGCCCTGTGGTGTGTGCCTTCCATGGTCTCTCTCTTGAACAGGGAAGCGTCTGCTCCTAATAGCTGAGATGTGGGCTCATACAGGTGGGGAGTGGGATATGTTCTCTTTGATCTGCTGGACCTCTCGAGCCAAGTCCTTAACAGTTGAAACATAGGCATTTAGAGAGGAGGAAATGCTTCCTTCGTACTGACGGAGATGGCCAGCCACCTCATCCACTGTTTGTCCCTGGCTCTCTCTCCAGGACACTACTGCCAAGGAATTGGCATACGATGGTGGTGCACTTCGCAGGAATTTCCGCCACATAGGTGGTGTACATTGAGCCTGGTCTGGATCCATGGGTGACTGCTCATCATTCAGATCACCATAAATCATGTCCAGTACAGCGAATTCCCTCAGGTGCTGAATACCTTTCTCCATGGTGGTCCACTTGCTTAGCTGACAAGTAATATCCTCCTTGAAGGGGTACCTTTCCCTTACACTCGACAGGAGTCGCCTCCAAAGGCTGAGGGTCTGTGCCTGCTTCCCAATTCCCTTGTCAATGCCTGCTTCCCTAGACAAGGATCCCAATTGCTTGGCCTCTTTCCCTTCTACCTCCAAAACACCAGCCCCACTATCCCAGCATCGGAGCATCCAGGTGATAAGCTGCTCACCTGGGAGATGGCCATAGTCCTTCCGTACATCTCGCAGCTCACTCCAAGACAGGGATCAGGTGACCACCTCTGGCTCTTCCTCCTGTTCTGGTGATGACCCTGGTTCATCCTCATCCTTCACTACTAGAACCGTTTTCTTGGTATATTTCTTTTTATGTTTAGGGGCAACAGATACTGGCACAGGCTGTTTCTCTGGCTCAGCTGCACTATCAATCGGTTTGTTATTAGGTTCAGCGACCTCCTCCTCCCCCTGAGGGCACTGGATAGTGCTGAGCAGGACATGGTAGGCATGGGCGGGTCCCCAACACATTACAGTAATTTGCGTCTCCCGGGAGTTATTAACAGTAAGAAAAGAGCAATACAAAAAAACCCAATACCAGAGAACAACAGCGAGGGACCGAACCCGAGCAATTAGAGATCTCTTTATCCAAGCATCATTGAGAGGGTTAATGTGCATGTTCATATGCTCCTTTCTCCTATGTTTATTGATCTTTCACCTGCTAGGGTCCATTAAACCACCAGTATGCATTCTTAGCAATAGTTCTGTAAAATAGTGTTGTCTAGAGAAATCTTAGTGGAATACTGCATTGATAATTTTCTCCTAATGACCTCCAAGAATTTCCTTCAGCCTTCCTGTTTGCAAAGCTGGTATGTTATGTCAAAAGCCCCAGTGTTTTGTCCTAACATTGTTAGACATTGTTAGAAAGATATTTCTACTGAATGTTTCTGGGTTGGATATTCAGTTTTGCTTGCAGATCTATATAGGGCAATGAAATCACATTGATACAAGAGACCAGTAAGAATTTCCAGCTTGAGGAATTCTCATCTTTCTAGCAGATGAGTTTTCATAGGTTGGAATTTAATCTGGAAAGCACTGTGTGGGAAACATGCAAAGGGGACTTATATCTGACCCTTAAATGAGTAACTTGTATGAATTTAAGCAAGAGCTGTAAGTTTTGCAAAACTCTATTACACAATTTCCCAATAAAGGAGTACATTTGCTGAGTACCAAAGATTTCTGCTTAAGAGGTCTCTTCTGTAATTTGCTCTGTTACCTAACTGAAAAGACAGAAAACATTTGCTATTAGTTTATTGCTTTGGCTCAGGGATCCTCTAGTAGTGTTAACTGCCACTGAGAACAGCAGGTATGAATTTCCGGTGGAAACGAGCAGCTACTAAACCAGACAATCCTCATTTACTTACACCCTGTGCAATGCTTCTAAGGAATATGATAAACTGTGGGCTTTTTCTTATTTGTCCTTGTTTTAGCTGACATTGTCATTCACGACTATACTGTGAGTGTAAATGATGATCTAATGTCACTTCTATAATTACTTGGCACCCTGAATAAACCATAAGCCCCCTGGGTCAATAACTGCTCTCAGCTTGATATTCAATAACCAGGTTTTTGAGAAGTGTTGTAGTTTCATATTTTTGTAGGGGTTTTATTTGGGTTTTTTGTTTTTGTTTTGCTTTGTTTTTTCCTGGTGCTTTCAGTGCATGCTATTCAGAAGTAGTCCAGGACCATTAAGAAAAGAAAGGAAACAAACGTACTCAGTGTGAGACTGCTGAAGGGATGCCTCTGATTTTGAACACTTACTTACAAAGGCCTCTCACCTGTAGGGCCCTATTCAGCTCCAATGGAACTTTTCAGAATGATTTCAAGGAGAGTGAGACTCCCAGCTTGGGAGGCTGCTCTGTCCACAGTCACGAACTACAGTTTTAAGGGCACATGTTACAGCTATTGTAACTACCTCTGTTGCAGCCATGCTGTATGCCTCAAGATTTTTGACAGAATTTGACTTTTGTTGCTGTGGCCTTGAATATGGCTCCACATAGTGCAATCCATAAAACCTTTTCTGTTATGCACAAGTATGACATCCAACAAGGACAAATCAAGCATTGTTGCAACACTGCCTGTGTTGGTTCCTGCTGTACTTACAATCACGTAACAATTGCTGCTCAATAACTGTTTGGAGACTACCTCTGCACTGACTGCCTAAAGGTCACAGTGACCATGAGTTTCCTTGTCAGTTTGCCTGTTTTCTTCATCTTTAGCATTATGGAAACACCACTTCCTTTGCTTGCATAGTATCATGTCATAACTAGGTATATGTACCATTGTTTAAAGAAAAAGAAAACAACTATTGTGTCTATTTCTGCCAAACCAAAGAAAGACTTTATTGGATGGTAGGATTAATCATGAGGCAACTGCAGACACAGCAGTCACTGCAAAAAAAGGTTATGAATTAGGATTATGATGAGGCTGAGAAGCAAATAATTAATAAATGGCAAAGGTAAAGAAATATGCCAAACCTTCCATAAGGTGACAGCTGAGAAAAGAAAATCTGGAACTGCTACAGAGACTTAACATTTCAATAGAGACTTGTGTGACACAAAATGTCACAGTCACTTTGGCTTCTGATCTGTATGTCTTGTTTTGGACAAAGAAGAGCAGCTCTATCAATGTATATGAAGGAGAAGGGAAAGGGAGTGAAGCTAAAGTGGTCCAGCCATTGTGTGCAGAAAAGAAAGGAACAGCAGCAATGGAGAAAAATGTTCTGGTGGATGTAGAGGCGCATGCATTTTCATGTCAGAGGCTTTTTGTTCAGTTTGAGATCAATATTCCACCATGTTTTAAGGGTGGAAGGACTTCTCAAGAGACTCTTAAAAGAACCATTTCCTTCTACAAATCTCTCCTATTTGTAGTATTCATATTTACCATTTATTCTTTTATTTAATATTTAGAGGTATAATTTGCACCCAGCTCCAGAAAACTTGGACTCACTGTTGAATGTTTGCACTATGAACAGTAATAAGCCAGCTGCATCCCTGCCAGCAAAGCTGTGCCTTACCACTATGAACTAAAAGTGCAAGAGCAAATTCATATTTGCCTAATTGAAATTCTGCGCTTTGATGGATCAATCCTGTGCTTCTTCTAAAAAGAAATATACAGGTATATGACATTGAAATACATTGTACTGGTCAACCATGAACACTAAGAAAGAGTTAAAGTTAATACAGTTGTCATAGAGGCAAGAGGAAAAAGGGAGTTGCTTTTTTGGTTTATGTTGCTATGCAGCTGAAACATTCCCATGTCCTGTATCAGGGAGCCTATTGGTCTATAGACAAATGTCCTGGACACTCCAGCAGATACTCGCAGGATTTTTAGAAAAAAATGCATGCAGTTCCCTTGCCTAAGATAATTTTCAGTACCACCATGCAGTGAAATCCATGGAGACAATTTCTGTGTGCAGTTAAGTAGCAGAGGGGCCATGTAAACACTTATAACACTCTCAGGAGTGAAAATTGTGATGTTAACCACATATAAGTGTTTACTTATGACACATAAGCAATACGTTCATTAAATTGTTCCCTACCAAAATATCCATAGCTTTGGACTCCTCTTACAAGTATCTCTGCTTGTGACTGAGAATTAAGATTGCCAGAGAAGCTACAATTCCTGAAGCTTCACACTTCCAAAGCAAAAGGAAGAAAGAGCTTTAATCTTCTACATGGCACTAAATGAATCATTACAGGTGATTAAGTATGGAGGGCAAATAGAAATGTAGATGGCTTTCATCATTATTTTGTCCCCTTGAATAATCATATTACTTTTCTTGATCAACGTCTTTGTCAGGAACATTTCACAGGCATTCAAAGACTGATTCAGATCAGGAAGTGCAAAAAGAAAACTATGAATGGGCAATGAGGAGCTGCGAGGACCAAACACTGTAGAGGAAACAGAAGACCTGTGGCAGAAGGAGCAAAGCGGTGAAAGAAGCATAGGAGACAGTGCTCTAGGACACAATGCATCTACAAAATGGTGCCGGTAATTGCATAAATTGGCCCCAAATTCTCTCTGTCACTTCCAAAGCACAAGTGGTAATAGAATCATAGAATGGTTTGGGTTGAAAGGGACCTTAAAGATCATCTAGTTCCAACACCCCTGCCATGGGCAGGGACACCTCCCACTAGACCAAGTTGCTTAAAGCCCCATCCCACCCAGTCTTGAATACATCCAGTGTTAGGGCATCCAGAACCCCCCTGGGCAACCTGTTCCAGTGACTCACCACCCTCAGAGGGAAAAAATTCCTTACATCTAATCTAAATCTCTCATTCTCCATTTTAAAGCCATTACCCCTCATCCTATCAGTACAAGCCCTTGCAAAAAGTCCCTCCCCAGCTTTCTTGTAGGCCCCCTTCAAACACTGGAAGGCTGCAATGAGGTCTCCCCTGAGCCTTCTCTTCTCCAGACTGATTAACCCCAATTCTCTCAGCCTGTCCTCACAGAGAGGTGTTCCAGTCCTCCTCTGGATCTGCTCCAGCAGGTTCATGTCCCTCTGGTACTGGGGTCTCCAGTGCTGGATGCAATAGTCCAGGTGGGGTCTCATGAAAGAGGAGTAGAGGGAAAGAATCACCTCCCTCAACCTGTTGGCCACAAATATTCACTCTTTGTGCAGCCATACATGTTTTCTAAGACAGCACATAATACAAAAACTCCAAAAACTCCATGCTGGACAAGTGGAGAATATAATGAAGTATGGCAAATCTTTGAGGGTTAAAGCCTCCATAAAGAGTCTATAAGCTCCTCAAATTGATTTTTTTTTTTTTTCCTAGGAAAATATTGTTCTATTTTTTTGTAATTTGTATAGAATCATGGAATCATAAAGGTTGGAAAAGACCTCTGAGATCATCAATTCCAACAATCAAACCAACACTACCATGGCCATTAAACCATGTCCTGAAATGCCATGTCTACATGTTTTTTGAACACCTCCAGAGATGGTGACTGCACCACCTCTCAGGGCAGCCTGTTCCAATGCGTAAGTACTCTTTCAGTAAATAATTTTTTCCTCATATCCAATCTAAACCTCCCCTGGAGCAACTTGAGGCCATTTTCTCTTGTCCTATCGCTAGTCACCTGGGAGAAGAGACCAACACCCACCTCTCTAAAACCTCCTTTCAGGTAGTTGTACAAAGCAATAAGGTCTCCCCTCAGTCTTCTTTGGACTAAACAGTCCCAGATCCCTCAGCTGCTCCTCATAAGACATGTTCTCCAGACTCCTCACCAGCTTCACTGCCCTTCTCCGGACCAGTGCTCCAGCGCCTCAATGTCTCTCTCACACTGCAGTGCCCAAAACTGAACACAGCTCCCAAGATGTGGTCTCACCAGCACTGAGTACAAGGGCATGATCACTTCCCTACTTCTGCTGGTCACACCATTTCTATAGAGGCCAGGATGCTGCTGGCCTTCTTGGCCATGTGGGCACACTGCTGGCTCATGTCCACCAGCACCCCCAGATCCTTTCTGCCAGGAAGCTTTCCATCCACTCCTCCCCAAGCCTGTAGCATTGTGTGAGGTTTTTATGACCCAAGTGCAGGACCTGGCACTTGGCCTTTTTAAACCTCAAACAATTACCCTCAGCCCATCGATCCAGCCTGCCCATATCCTGCTGTAGAGCCTGCCTACCCTCAAACAGATCAACACTCCTGCTCAGTTTGGTGTAATCTGCAAACTTCCTGAGGGTGCACTCAATCTCCTCACCCAAATCATTGATAAAGATATCAGTGATACAAAAACCCCTTTTTTTAGCACAATGATAAATCCTTTTGTTGCTTCTTAAAGGTCTTTTAGTATGTTAATAAAACATTTTTCAAATATTTTTGTCATCAGACTAATATGTTGCATGGTTCTATATTTGTTTTTCATTGAATTATTGAGTTTCATTCCTTTTACTTGTATTTTGCATGCAATAAAAACATTAAAGATACTAAATGCGTGCAGTGTGTAATGGTATGTGTTAAAATATTATCCAGTCTTTCCTCTCAAAGAACGGTTAACGGTACTGCACATATGACTAACATTTATTATTTGGGCTGCACAAACAATGAAAATATATCTTTCATAGCACATCACATAGTGAATTTTTTAAAGCATATCTTAGTCTAGCAGCTTGACAGCTGACTCTAAAGAATGTCCTTTTTGAAGATCATTTTGTCTATGTCCAACTGTCATCTCCCTGAGAAGGCACCCATCTGAAAACACTGAAGCATGCAGAAATGCCAAGAGTATTGGCCTTCATGAGACCTGGAGTATCACAATGGCTTTCCCAAAAAAAAGGTCTTTCTGCACAAGAGCCACACTAAAGATATACTGAGAAAAACTACCAGGGACTGTGGACTTAAAACTCCCCTCAATCTCAGGATCCAGAAAATATTTTTTTCTGGAAGCAAACAAGCAAGAATATGAGCATAACAGTAAGATTTGTACTAAGTAGCATGTAAATACGTAACACAGGAAGTGTAAGGTGGCAAAACTTGCTGGTGGAGATACAGGCTTAGACAGCAGACACAGCCTAGGTATTATTATTTGGGACACTTGCAAATGTAAAAAGTGGTTTTTTTTGAGTGGAGAGAATGGTGTTAACATTCCTTCTGACAATGTCTTTATATATGGTCTATAGCATAGTGTTGGAAGATGCAAAGTGGTTCTCCACAATCTTGTTCTCAAGTAGAGGTGGTTCAGCAGGGTCCAGAGATGCATAGTCTACTTTTTCATTCTTGTCCCTGCATCTGTTCCCTATTGTGTGATCATGACATACTGCAGATATGAGTGAGATATCACTGTCTTTACATCTCTAGAATACTCTGGATGACTTTAACAATTAAAGTTAATAAAATTGCTTGTGAGTTTTACAACAGGGAGAACAGATGACTGGCCAATATCCACTGAAAGTGAACAGTGAGACAGCTTGTGTCCTACATCACACTGAAGGACCCTTGCTCCTGATTATCACATGTTGCGATTTTGATATGCTTAATCCCTGTGTGCTAATTGCCCTCTTTTCTCTTTTTCTAGGAAGATTATGGCTTTCAAAACAAACTCTGCCCCCCCCCCCCCCCCCCCCCCAAACCAAAACCAAAATAGAATTAAACCATTTATACATAACATTGATTTTATTTTTCTCAAATTGCATGGCCATGTCATATCTTCCTCTAATTCCTCTGTCCTTTTTTGGCACAATCAGCTGAGTAGTATAAAGGTTGCTAAAAGCCTGTGTTTTATAGTCCCTAGTGTGCAAACAAAGCTTGAAACCAGGAGTGTGTTGCCAGCTGCACAACTCATTTCTTCCTGTATGCCTCAAGCCAAGTCTGCTCTGAATGTCTGTCGTAATCACTGAAGTAACAGTGAGGAGAGGCAGAAACCAGAGACAGAGAATCATCTTTCTTCATTTAGGAAATGGCAGTGCTTTTCAGGTTTTGTATCATTCACACAGAAACTGGTACCTGTATGAGAATTACAAAATACATCCTTCTACTGGATTAAAAAGCTTAGACTTAGGCCAGGCCTATGCGGGCCAAAATTTGTCATTATTTGGTAGTTGTTCAGTGTTCTGTGTAAAGTGAATTGATAGGTTCATTTAGATTTTGGAGAAAAGTGAACTATTTAAAGTACTATTAAAGAAGAACTTTCTCTGATAGCCTAAGATAAGAAACCAAAGGTTAAATAAACCAGGAAGCACTTAAAAAAAATAAAAATAAAAATAAAATGTAAAAAATTGCAAATTGGAAAAGTGTCCTTAGTTTCTAATGTATAAATTTCAGATAATTATTCTCAACTGAAATTTCTTAGCTCTCCACTTTATTTAGCAAATTGTCTGATTTTGATTCAAAATCTGTTTTGGAATATTGAAAATGAATATATTATTTTCCATTGTTATCCTGGTCCACCATTTTTATAGATGTTTGGTTATGAAGCTCCAGTGCCTGAAGACTGGAGATTTGAGAGTTTGGACAGCATTACATATAGTTTGTTTTTTCTTTTTTAAAAAAAAATTTTCATTTTCTCTTGCAGAAAATAAAAAGCTCATATAACATTCTTGAGAGAAGGGTGGTTCATACATACCTTCTTTCACTGAATGTCTTGTGGCACAAGTTCTGTATCTGGGTATCAACAATATGATCATGGGGGCACTGACATTTTTCTGTTCAATTAGGAAACTAGTTCAGAAAATAAAATTCAAAAGGGAAAGGCTTATATTTTTCCTTGCACTATGTAATACAAGGTTGCTTGTATGACTGAAATCCATAATATATCTTTAAGAAAATAACACTATCAGAGATACAGACTTATATAGAAAGAACATACAGTTTTTGAAAAGCACTGTATCATTGCTGACAATTTTTTAAGAGCTTGTGGCTTGTTTGTGGCTTGTATTTTAGCACTAGACTGTAAGCTTTAAAATAGGCATGACTTTCTCCTGCTTGTAGCTCACCTCAACATAAGATCAAAAAGAAGTTTCTTAAGGTGTAGTTTATGATACATGCAATTTGTCTGGAAGCTTATTTGTACCATGTAACTTCTTTTCGGAATGTTTTCCCTTAAAATGAAAGATACATATTATGAAAATAGAGATTAGTTCACATTTTGAATTTAATTTCCATTGATTAAACTCAAATGATATTTTCAAGACTGAGTAAGCAAAGACAGAATCAGACTTAGTATAAAGCATGATAGAGAAGAAAATTTTACAAATGGAAAGAAAAAGAATGAGGTGAAATCTTAGTGTTACCAATCTTCATTATCAGCACCCTTTACAGAAAAAAAACAGAGAAGGATGTTGGGTTGTCTTCAGACCAATTGCATAGCTCCTCAGCTGATGCTAAAGTTAGGTGTGGGTACCAAACACAGAATGTCTACATTTCAGATAACAAAAGATAGTATATAAATAATTTGCAAAGCAAAATAATTTGGAAATACAACTATGGGCCAGTTTCAATGACTTTGGTCATCAAGCATTACTTCAGGACTCTATTCTCTTTTTTTGCAACAAAGAGGAAAAGTTAATATTCAGTTAGTATTGGATCTTCTACCAATACTCAGACTGCTTCTAGAATATTTTTTTGTAAACCTCACAAAAACAATGTCCCTACGAGACTTGCAGTATTTCCCAGCTTGTGTTAGATAACCCCTAGGAATAGTCTCTTGTTCTGCTACTGGATTTTGGATTCTTGCACAGAAGCAAATCAGAATAGCTGAATGATGTTTCAAACATTTATTCACAAGAAATGTGTAAGCCCAAATGGAGGGCTTCAAGAAGTCCTGTCTAAGAATGTTAATGATGATTCCACTTGAATTATCCAGCAAGGTTTAGCCAAAAGGAACAAAATGTGGCAGAAATGGTGAAAGTTTTTTCAGTACCTCCAAACCACTTTTTTATCACACACTAGTAATAAAAGCCAAGGAAATGAAGGCTTAGCTACATCAAATTAGTACCACTGATGACAAAGGGCAAGGAAGTGACCTGCAGAAGGTCTCCAAGGAAACCATTGGCAGAACCAGAAACTGAGGCCAACCCATAGTGTCACACTCCAGTTGCTATTAGTTAGACCATAGAAAAGGTCACTGAATTTCTTCAAGGCTTAAATGTTTCTTTAATATAGTCTGTAAGAAAAATATGCTGGATTCGTATCAGTAGATGACAGGCTTGTAACAAAACCCTAGCCAAAAGCACAGATGCATACTGACCTATGTGCCAAACAGGAACCAGATACTACAGGTTTCCCCTTCTATTAAAAATGAATTGAACTCAGTCTTCATTTGCCCAGAACTTAGGACACGCAAATCCATGGAGGGGTTTTTGCATGCATGGAAGTCCTGCAACTTTTGACATGTTTTCATTTGTTAGGAACCCACCTTTATTTACTATCACAATATGTCAGACACTTCTACCACTTCATCAAATTTCTTAAAAGATCACTAACACAAGAGGAATGTTTCACAGACCTTGTCAAAATAAACTAAACTGTTGTATTAAAAAATATCATACTGGAATTACAGCTTTTCTCAGAAACATGCAGTTTTGATCCAAATTTCTAAAGAAAATATTTTATTTTAACTTTACTTTCTTTTAAAACATATTCAGGCAGAATTTTTAGTCAGAAAAACAAGAAAGACAAGCCTGAGCCATTAGCATAGTTGTCTTCAAGGTTATAATTTGTGAGATCCATGCTCAAGTTCATGTTGTTATTATTATTCAAATATTTTTCCAGTGTAGATAGAGCAGAAGGCCATGTAAAATACCCTGTTTCATTTACATCCTGTTCTTAACAACTATATAATAGAGCCCAATACACTACATGATGAAACAAAATGGAACACCTGTAGTAGTAAAAATTGAAAAGATAAATTGATTCTCATTCTGTAGCCAAGTAGGATGCTCAAGTGATTCAAGTAAATCTGAAGCATCCTTCTTCTTTCTTATATTTCTTTTGACAAAGTTCATTTAAATAAAATCAGAATAAAGCCAATGCTACAAAGCATAATTTAGTGCGCAATTTTTCCCTGATGTCTTGACTTTATATAGCAACAGTAAAATAGTGATTCCATGAACAAGAGGTATGCACATGTAAATTTGCTAACACTTTTTGTTCAGTTTTCTCCATTTCTCCCGTCTAAAAAGATCTCTCTCCTCTTTCCTAAATTCTCTACATAGAATGAACCTACAGACTTCATTAGCCACTGAACACCAAAAATCCTGACTCTCCTGATATAGTGAAGTAACCACTGTTTCAAACAGAAAGATTCACCAAAAAATGAGATTATTGTGTTTCTCTGTGATCCATGCTAAGTATATTTCTTAGTATTTGTGCCATAGCTGGATCATTTCTTGAGTAAATTATTGAAATAAGTGATGATGCATATAAGTGGGAATATTTGTGTATCATGTCCACGATACGTGGACAGGGAAATCTTACAAGCTCTGACATGATACACGTGAATTTGCTGACACTTTTTGTTCATTTTTCTCCATTTCTTGCAACAATCTAAAAAGATTTATTGGTCCATACAGCCCTTCTTATAATGCAAAGCATCTTCTAGAAGAAAATAAAGAATAGCTATACCTAAATGACTCACAGCATAGTTGTTTGTTTTTTTTTTTTGTAATATGTTTAGATTATCTTAGATTAAGCCATAATAATTTAAACCACATACATGTAGTACAACATACTATTTACATTGCCAGCCAAACAGCCAAGAATGTGTTAAACAACAGATTAGGAAACATTCTTGTGACATTTCTATCCTACTCAAAAAAAGTATTGCCATCAGTATAAAGAAACACTTCATCCCTTTATTCAGTGCCACTGTGTAGTTTATTTTTTGTGACACGCATTTCATTTTATGTAAACCGGTTACAACACTGCCTGTAAAAGAAATCAATCTCATCAACTCAGAGGGGGCAATTTTTTCATCTCCAGTTTGACAGGAAAGGGTACTGCAAAATGAATTACTGGAGGAAAGATGTGAAGATTACTCCTAAGTGCTTGCTGACATGTTCCTCCCAGATATCTTCTGGCACAGTTTCACTGGGAACAGACTCAAGCTTTACAGAAAAAGTGTTTACAGAGGACCAATAGTTTAGTGTAAAAGATTTTATTATACAACCTGAATGAGTCAAGAACAAAGTCTGTAAATGTTTCTTGACTAATGGAGTCAGGAGAGTATAATGCTTTCACAAATGAAGATATTTAAATATGGGATTTTCACCTCTTTTTGTTTGTTTGAAGCAAAGAAATTTCATGACTATTGTTAGGTGATTATGATGTTGACATGAGGATGTAGGGGATAACTACAAAAGCCAATGAGCAATCTTCAATGTGAAAAGTAGAACTCTGGACTACAGGAGACTTCCAAATTCCTAAAATTCATACTTTTCATGTAAACTACATGCTACTCCCTATAATATGAGTGGTTTCTTTGCCAACACTGCAGTTGGAGAATATGGTCTTTGATAATTCTCTACTGCTATTTTGTACACAATTGCTTCCTCAATATGTGGATTCCTTCTCTGACTGTTAACAGAGAGAAAAGCACTCATTCTTTCATGTATGCACGTACATACAAGTGTAAACCTATATACATACATATTTCTCATTCAGAAAAACCCCTGCATCCTTTGGGTATCTGAAATGCTCTAGTATAATGGATGAGGGCATTAGAGGTCTTTAAGCTTTCTATCATTTAATAGAAATCTTTATATGTTCCACTTATACTGTTTTTATCTGCTCCATTTCACTAATTCATGAGGGAGAGTTCTGTTAGGATTGTTAACGTAGAGAATGAGAGAGAAGGAATACCTCTGAGTAAAAACCTTATTAATATCTATTCAGTGAATTTAATTCTTTCTGGAATACTGCCACCAATTATTTTTTGGCATACTGACTTACATGGTATTTTATACCAGCAGTTGCCATGTGTACACACCGTCAGAATTACCATAATTGGTTTAGCATTTTGGAAGTTTCAGCCTGCCCAGATCTGAGCTCACGTAGACTAGAGAAATGAGAAGGAAAGAAAAAGGTTGATGTCAGTGTTATTGATAAGAAGTGACACACCTCCCTGAACTGTGAATATTTTGTTTCCCTTCTCTCTCTGCTGTGTTTTAAGCCTAGAGATTCCAGTTTAATATAAAGAAGAAACAATAATATAAAACAGTTGACTAAGACAGTAAGGAAGTTTTTCCTTATTCTAAATGTCTAATGACTGGAGTGTGGCCTAGTGTTTGTAGCCTTAATTTACATTGGCTTTGTGAAATTTCTATTGGAAGCATATATATTCTTGTTGTCCATGAATATATTAGGCTGTTTTGAATCCTGTTGATCTCTGACCTAAAAGATAACTTGTGGAAGAAATTATCTCAAGCTAATGATGTACTGTGTATACATTTATTTTATTTCTATTCATTTGCAAGGGGTTACCTCTCAGTCATATACACTGTCACAGGAAGTTGTTAGAGGAGCTGATTTTTTTACTGTCCCTATACAATAAATTATTTTGAACACTTTTGTACTTTCCTTTTTATTGTCTTTTCTCTGCTCCTAGAATTTAAAACTTTTTTCTCTTTAAATGCTGCTTGATTTTGTTAAATATATTTTAAAAATGTATAATGTGCACAATCAAGAGTAGATCAAATATTGAGATCTATATGTCAGTTGAATAACATCATAAAAGCAAGGAACTTGCTCTATTTAATTAAAGGCAAAACCATTTTCTTCCTCACTAAGATCACTGTAGATGACTTATAAAACATCATTGTTAGTCTTAATGACAAGCTTCTCAAAAAAATGTTTCTGTGCATCTTAGGTCAAAATGTGTCAAACAGTGATTACAGACAAAAACATGTATCAAAAATTCTCTAAATGAGAAAAAATTCTCATTGTTTCTGATGTGAATTGATTTCAACAATAACATTGAATTTGTGTTTCTTGTTTTCCAGTGTTAAATTTAGCTTTCTTTCCTAGGTTTGAAGGCCATTACAAAAACTAAGACTACACAGGATTTCATGAAAATATAAATTAACTGCACTTGTTTATTTCAATGGTCAAGTATCCATAAATGAGAAAAGTCTGTGTCGTCTTTATGCTGGGTAGCATAGAGTGCAGTTAAGTCTTCCAGGTGAATTGTATGCAGGTACTCAATTCTTATCCAAGCCATATATTGTTTATAAATTTTTGGCTTTTTAGTTAACATTTAGAATACCATGGATCTAAGAAAGAATACTCTCCTGAGCACTGAATGAATAGTAAAAAACAATGCTTGCCCCAAAGTATTCACAGACTGAAAGGGCTCATGATTTAAAAGCTTTGGTTGAGAAACTGAAGTAAAAAAATAGAAGCACTAACAAAAAATCATCTCATTCAACCAGCTGAAGGGGAAATATCTTGAGAGAGAGTTCACTGGAATAAAAATGCTACAAAACAGTATTGTCTAGAAGAAATTTTAAATTCAGACACACATAGACTACTCTCACTATTCTCAGTGAGAGTTGTCTGCCTATTGCAAAAAGCAGAATTCATCTTCAGCAACTTGGGCACAGCTTCTAAGTGATTCTTTGTATGTTGTACAAAGCTTACATTATTCCTACGCTGACAAAAATAACAGACAAGATTCTTCTCTGCCCTCCTTGGCTTTTTGGCATTATACTCATTACTGAAACAAATCGTCCAATCCTTATTATAAGGATGAGGTCATGTCTTGTGGTGGAATTTTTGGGCTAATTTCCTGAGTGAATCAGGAATGTATAGCTCACTCAAGGGATGTTCCAAAACCCAATGAAATCAGAGGGACTGTGTAATGAATGTTGGATTAAGCCCTGTACCTTTTACCAGTTAAGAAGAAAGAGATACGCTCTTTTACCCCATAGTTAAAATCAAATCTGTAACCATTGAGTTAGAGAAAGTAGAGAATGTAAGATAATACATAACAAAAATAAATTTGAATTTTATAATAGGGACAGCTGTATTAAGTTCTGGCCTTTATGAGGCTCTCTATACTTGCTAAGATTCAAAATAATGAAGCATTTTCAAATTAAAGATAAAATTAAAGTCTTCAGGAACCAAAGTGTTGAATATATATGAAGAGTTGAAAACCCTTTTAAGATCTCCACCCTCAGATAATAACATGTTCTTTGCTTTCAGTTTCAGCAGGAGGAAAAACTTTCTATCTTACAGACAGTACTAAAATAAAAAGACATCAAATATGATGTAACATTTTATATAACAGTGAATTCAGTAAAACAATGTGCTAAGATTCAGGAATTTATCTTATGTTCCTTTTATGTTCCTTAAAAAAAGAACAAGTAATGGTAACAATAACAAACTCAAAGTGGTCTGGAAGTGGGCTATTAAAAATTTTCTCAGAAAAACTTGGAAGATCATTATTTGAACTGAGAACTTGAGAACAGAATCATAAACTCAAATGTAAAGAAATATTTGTACTCCAGTTTTGATGTTTTCTATCTGTGTTTGCACAAAGATAAAGTTCTCAGTCAAAAAAACACGGCTGGTTTCTTGAGCCTGTGTATTTTCTATTTTCAATTGTCCCATCTACAAGACATTAAATAAACAATTAATTAAATAAACAAGACATCTACCTTCAGAGCAGATGTAAGTTCAGCATTTTATAGCAAGAACAAATTTAACTGGAAACACTGTCAGATACTTTGGTCAAGACTAAAGTTGTCTGAAAGTTGCAACTACATTTTTTAAGGGAAAAGAAAGGAAACTTCAGCATCTTCACTTCAAGTAAATAGAAATCACACCTTTTGTGTGTGTGTGTGTGTGTGTGTGTGTGTGTGTGTGCAAATGGTATGTAACATCATAAAATATATTAAAATACAGCTAGTATTTACAATTAAAGTGTTCAAATGTGTATATGGATACTCAATATGTCCATGAATATATGTGTAGACATCTATAGAAATTTATTCTCATTTTCGTACTCACATTCAACATGATAGTGAGATTAGCAGTCCTGAGTATGAATGAGAATAAGACCTTATGTTTTCTAGTTGCAGAGAGCGTATCACTACTTTAACATAACATTTGACATACTGGAGAAACTGAAATGCAAAAGAGCACACGGTTAAATTATTCTTTCAGGAAGGAGAAGGTACAAGTATCAGATCTCAGTGAAGCACCTTAGGACAAAATCCTTAGTCTACATGCAGAATGTAAAGGTCTGCTGTTTCTGTGATGCTGCTTTTCACTTGAACACAGGGCAGGATTTATGAGAAAATGACAGACTCCTCCAAAGGTTCTGGCTTGCTTTTTATTTTTTCTACCTTTGGCATTGTCCCGTAAACAATGTAACACTGAAAAGACTCTTCCTTCTGACTAAACAGATGAAAGACTTTATTGGTGAAGTGGTTGGTAAAAAAAAGAATAAAATGAATTCTATCTAGAAAGAACATGTAAAAAGGCTTGAATTTCAGGGTCCTTAATCACCATTTCATCATTTTGTCTGTAAACATTTACTTATGAACTTTTGCTATAGATAGGAGCATGTGGGTGAGGATCAATATTGACTTCTGGTCTACATACCACTGCATTAAATATAATAGATGTAGAGAATCTCAACTCCAAAGTCTTGTGAGATCTTCTACGTTGTCATATTGTGAAAATAAATCTGACTTTGTGTAGTGGGTTAAACTTGGCTGAGCGCCAGGTGCCCACCAAGCCACTCTATCACCCCCCCTTTCCTTCCCCTCTCCCTCCTCAGCAGAGCAAAAAGAAAGGGGAGGAAAATAAGGTGAGAAACAAAAAGCAGTTTAATAATAATAGAAGCAAAAGCCAAGCAAATCTGCGTGCGGAAGCAAAGGAAAACAAAGTTTTATTCTCTACTTCCCATCAGTAGGCAATGTTTGGCCACTTCCTGGGAAGCAGGGCTCCAAGATGCGTAGCAGTTGCTCCAGAGGACAACAGAACGC
>JAVFHW010085515.1:23247-61528 GCA_032159205.1 Eurystomus glaucurus suahelicus
AGTGAAGACTGAGAGTGGAGCAGCACTGCCTGAATGAAGTGTGACACCATCGATGAGTGCTGCAGTGCCGGACATGCTAGAGCTCCAATACGAACTGGAGTCAAAGGCAGCCAAATGGTACGCCACGATTGACATCGCTAATGTGTTCTTCTCCATTCCCATAGCACCAGAGTGCAGGCCACAGTTTGCATTCACTTGGAGGGGCATCCAGTACACCTGCAATCGATTGCCCCAGGGGTGGAAGCACAGCTCCACCATCTGCCATGGACTGATTCACACTGCACTAGAGAATGGTGGGGCTCCAGATCACCTGCAGTATATTGATGACATCATCGTGTGGGGGAACACAGCAGAGGAAGTTTTTGAGAAAGAAAGGAAAATAATTGAGATCCTCCTGAGGGCCAGCTTTGCCATAAAGCAAAGTAAGGTTAAGGGACCGGCACAGGAGATTCAGTTCTTAGGACTGAAATGGCAAGATGGGCATCGTCACATCCCACTGGATGTGATCAACAAAATAGCAGCTATGTCCCCACCAACCAGTAAACAGGACACCCAGTCTTTCTTGGGCACTGTGGGGTTCTGGAGGATGCACATCCCAGACTACAGCCAGATTGTGAGCCTGCTCTACCATGTGACCTGAAAGAAGAATGATTTTGAATTGGGGCCCTGAGCAACAACAGGCCTTTGAACAAATTAAACAGGAGATTGTGCTGAAAAAATTAAAAGGTACAACGGATTGTTAAAAACTACGCTGAAGGCAATGGGGGGTGGAACCTTCAAAAACTGGGACATGCATCTGGCAAAGGCCACTTGGTTGGTCAACACAAGAGGATCTGTCAATCGAGCTGGCCCTGCCCAGTGAAAACTTCCAAGTACTGTAGTCAGGGATAAAGTCCCTGTAATACACATGAGGAATGTTTTGGGAAAAATGGTCTGGGTCAGTACTGTCTCAGGCAAAGGAAAGCCCATCCATGGGATTGCCTTTGCTCAGGGACCTGGGTGCATGTGGTGGGTGATGCAAGAGGATGGAGAAGTCCGGTGCATGCCTCAAGGGAAGTTTATTTTGGGGAAGAACGACCAGTGAACTGCATTATATTTCTTTCTGATTGTTAAATGGCTGCAGGGCATGACATGGATGGTATAGAATAAGGTGTGGATAATGTCCTGGTTTGGCCAGGATAGGGTTAATTTGGTGCAGCCGGGCTATTCCATATCATGCTGACATCATGCCCCGGGTCTAGTTTTGGTTCCACAGTGCGACAGCCGGTCAGCTCGGCTCCGCTCGGCTCCATCCGTTTGTCCTCACAGTATCACTTGTGTACATTGTTTTTCTCACTGCTGTCATTGCTGTTGTTACTTCAGTTGTTTCCTGTGTGTGAGTGTATTAAATTCTCCTTATCTCAGTCCCAGCTCTGTGTTTCCCCATCCCCCTTCCCCGGACCAGCACTGGGGGGGCAGCAGCAGCAGCCACGTGGCTCAGCTCCCAGCAGGGACTGAACCACTACACAAGGGTACAGAGCATTGTACTGTTGTTGAAATGCTATGATAACACACATTCTGTTAAAAGTACAGAAAATAAAGGCAAATATCAAATTTTCTAATATCGTTTGGCATCTGTTTAAAAACAGATGAAGCAAGAAATGGATTTTGTCTGAAAGTTTTGTCAATTGTCTGGAATCTTAATGAGAGCCTGGCAGTGAAATTAAGTTAATGTACAATAAAGGTCTCATCTAAAGTTCAAGGGAAAAAATTGGAATCTTTCTATTGTCAGGAGATGCTGCCTTGAGAAAAAGATGTTGATGATCATCTCATACAAGCAATTCCAGACAAAGCTGAAAGGACTAGGGAAACTGCAATTGCTATTGCTTTTGCTTCTACAGTCCACTAATACACTTGCCCCTCATCTCACCAAACAAAATAGGAAGGTGAAAGATGCAGTTTTTTTAACTAAATATCTTGCATATGGTTGATACAAAGAGTAATAGTCTCCTGCCTTGCTAGCAAACAAACTCATGTCTAATGAATAAAATTTTATCTTTATATGTAAAACAACACCTCCTGAGTGTGTCATCTAATATAAATATACATATATTTTTCTAGTTCCAAATTTTTATTTAAAACTCACTTGATCATTCAGCCATGAACATTCCTAGGCAAATATCACATTTCTACAGAATTGAACAAGTTTAAGGACTAAGTTCTTTTTAACTCAAAACATCTTTTATATATAGCTTACTTATAGGGTTTAGGGAGTCACCATTTTAAACTACATTTTTTATTCTGAATAATTCAGCCATGGTCCTTTGTGTGTATCTATAGCTGACTTGAAGTGAATGTGAATGTGTAAAGTATGGATACTCAAATGTGTGTGCATGTATAAGATGTATTCATTATGAACTAATGTTAGAAAATAAGCACATTCAATTATCTTCACGATAAATAAAAGTTTCCTTTATAACATTAAGTCTTTTTCTTTTTTTTTTTACATACAGAAATGCACATTTTCAGTACTTCATGTCATAATACTGACTAGCTAGGAGTAGTAATTGTCAGAGAATTATTTTCACATTCATTTTCAGATGAATCTAGGAGGAGTAATTTCTGCTGTGAAATTGTCTGTTCATGCACATTTTGGACATACATGTGTTTTAGTATCATACCTCCAGACTGTCAAGAAAATGTGATGTCATAAAGACTAATAACCAATTTATTTTTATTTAAGAAGGTTTTTAGTTTTTTTTTTATAGGTTACATTTTAAGAGACTTGGAAGTATCACTAAGGCAATATTTCACAGTGGAAACAAAATCAAAAACAATTTGAAATTTTCTGAAGTTAAAGCCATTATGGCATATCTAATTATTTAGATACTAGTAGTAGTTGACTCTCCAATAAAAGTGTAGATGGGACTGCTGAGGGTAGCTTTAAAATATGCTCTAGTCAACTGTGCAGGTTTAATCTGAACATGCAGTATTAATTCTGTTATTCAACTAAAAAATATGAATAACTACTATAGGAGTTGCTGAAATATATGTGGTATATAGTATGTTGCCTGCAAGATACAGAAAAGTTCCTTGCAGAAATTAATTACTCTCAATAAGATTTGAGATGATGTACAATACTCTCTTAAATGCAATAAGAAAATCCACATATTTTAATTTTTCTCAGCAGATACTGGTTACTATTTCTAACTATACTTAAATATTAACTGAGCTAGCTCATTATACTTGTGACTAAATATTGCATTTTGTTGATGAGGAACTTTGATAGAGCTTTTAGGCTTACCCCTAAAGAAAACAGGACAAATATTAATTCATCCCAAAACTAATACAAGAGAGAGGAGAAACCTCCATCATGAAGTTATAGGATTCCTTATCAGAAAAATATTTTCCTGATCTCTGATTATTAAAGTCTTCCCTATACTGTGAAGCACAAGGGTTTTCTATCCTTTCCAAATTCATTATACTCTAGTCTGGATCTCACATTGTTGAAATCACAGGAAACCCATTCAATTCAATTGTTGCAGGGTCAAACACTTAATCTTTACTATTATACATTTGTATATCCTTGTTATCTGTGTAAATGTTAAATCCTCTTTTCAATCCTGATAAGCTCTTGGCCTTGGCAATACCCTGAGACAATGAGTTCCCAAAGCTACTTGTGTGAGAATATATTTCCTTTTATCAGTCATAAAGTTGTTGCATTCCAATTTCCCTGAATGGCTAGTATTGCAAAGGCAGGTTAAGGGACATGCCTGGTTTAATTTTTCTCTTCACTGTATTAATTTGTCCATTTCTACCTTCTGCAGTCCTGTTTGTCCTCTTTCTTAAGTAAACAGTTGAACTCCTCTCAGTCATATGGAGACAGAATTTTGAGTGCCTTTTCTTTCTACTGAAAGTAATACTAAGTGAGTTTGTTCTTGGTTTAATTGAACATTGGGTAGCTGGACTGCTACTTCCACATTCTAATCTACTAAATTAAATGTAACATCTCTTGATGTTGCATGTAATTTGATTTTAAAATAACCATTAATTTAACTATTTTGGGAAATATATTAAAAGATTCTGATGTACAGGAAATGTTTTCTACCAGCTAAACTTCCTAAAATATATGTGTGAAATATTTATGTAGAAAAAAGACTTCAGAGTATAGAAGCAGACAAATAAATGAGGAGGAGTTGTGGACAGATTTATATATTTTATGTATTTAATTGCACCAGCACTTTCATTTTTCTGTAATTGCACTTTAGTTGCATATATTTTTCTAAATTTAAAAAAGTAGTTATGGCATTGTACTAGACAAAATAATTTCAGGCACTTACTGCAGATGTCTTAAACAATTCATGTGTAGAACAATTTCATAGTCCTACTATATAAGGCATATAAAAATTGTACTTGACTAATTTTGCCTGCAATCAGTAAAGATCCCATAATGTTGGTGTTTAGTCATCAAAAAAAGCAAAGCTGAAATCAGTGAATGAAAAAAGCCTATTCTTTTTGCTTTCTGAGATGCCTCTGAGGCTCTGAAGTTTTGAAAATTGTATAATCTAGATGCCTACTTAGTTAGGAGACTAACCTATGGAACTTTGCTTTCAGTTATGGTTCTTACTCTGATTTATTTTCATATGGTACCTTTTCTGAATTTTATGCCCTCAAAACCAGAATTTCTGTCAGATTTCTGTATGTTGCTATGAAGTGCTAGGGCCTGAGCGATAGGCCATGAATTAAAGTTGACATATGGATGAATCTCACAACTGGATAGTATGGCTAAAACCAGCAGAGGATTTTTTGTCTGCTGGGAAATTAGCTGTGGGAACGGACACACAGCTATCCTGAGAGACAGACCAAAGCAGATAGAGGGACCTCCTCCTCTTTGGGTTTCTTCCCAGGCTTGGCCGACTTTGGACAGAACCCAATAAGGAGGAAAAATAGCAGGTGTCCGCTTTTGACATTATTTTTGAGGATAGTTTATGCAACCTGAATTGTTTATCCAACAGTATAAAAGCTGGCCCTGCTCGTAGTGAACTTGGGAAAAAGCTGACCTGAGGGTGGATGCACCACACAGGGTTTTCCCCCGTTGCCAGAGAGGACCCCTGACTGCTCCCTGCAACCAGGACTTCCCAGCAATGGCAGGAAATAACAAGTATATTGGATGGGACAAGGGTAACGGAGTTAATATGAATACTATGATTGCTTATCCTTTTGGTGTCTGTGGTAGTTTGGCCATGTACCTTTGTGGAATGTAGCACGTACTGCTGGTACACCTCTCTGGTATTTGCCAGGGTGGTTTGTGCACGGCTATGGTGATATTTGGGATATGGTTGGTCTCCTCCTTGATTGTTGAGGTGATTGCCTGGTTCCTTTTCCCTTCTGTTATTGAGTTAGTAGTTAAGTTCGCTCTTCCTTTTCTTATATCACCCGCGGTGAGTGGGTTTATCTCTTCTGTTACTGGCCATGTAATATAATTTCTGGGCCCCATGGGGATAGATAATAAAATCTATATCTGCTTATGCATCTGTCTCCTGGTAATGGTGGCATTCTTTGTGCTGGGCTGGGTAATTGGCAAAACAGGCCAGTGCTTTGGATTCCCTTATGAGAAACACCTTGCAACACATTATTTCTTGAAAATGTTGGACTTTCTTTGAGTACCATTCCCATATGTAATGTATGCAATGCTTGGCGGTGACTACAGTTAATCTGTAGAACCTGAGATCACCTCTAATTTTAGAAAATTTTAGCCTTTGAATTTTACATAATTGCAGTTATCTAGTAGGTTTCTATTACTGCAGCAATTAATATTACAATCAACATTATTTTAGTGATTTGTTTAGTGATATTGAAAGTGTAGGCTTATTTTGTACAAGGAATTAACATATTCTACAATTATCCTAGAAGGATTTTTTACAGCACTTAAAACTAGAGGTAAATGTGACCATGACAGACAAAAGACAGAGGAGATGAAAACAGCAAATAGCATCTCTGCCTTGAATGTATTGCCATATATCTGTGGGTTTCACTGTATCACTAATACTTAAGCTAAACCTCTCAGGTAATTCTTTAGGAGTTCTGCTTAAAAGCAAAAAATTACAGTGTAGCTCTTCATGTTTGATTTTTGCTTTTTTTTGCTGTCATGCATCTTGCTTTTCATAGTCGACGGTGTGTTTATTAGTATGTAGGTTATTTCCTCTGGTCACACAAACAGATGAACCACTATTTATACAGATTCAGTATTGGTGACCCAATAAACTGTTTATAGGCCATTGCTAATGAGAAGCAATTATCTGTAATTTTAGATTGTGAGGTGTTTATAGAGACAGCTCAGTGTAGTAAAGTATATGAAACTATTAAATTTCTCACAGTCCAATGATGTGTACCATCAGTGACTGGTGCAAGGGTAGTACAAAAAACCCCAGACAATTACAGCCAGATAAATTTGAAAACTAGAAAGTGAACTAAGAAACATCCCTGATTCAAGATACGTAACAGTGAAATGAATTTGCCATCTTCAATCTGTTTCTGCCCATGTACACCTCTCCCTTGGCTTTAATAACGGAAATAGATGGTAAGGCACAGAGCAAATGTTCCAAATACCTACATTTTTAGACATGAATTAGCTATACATTACCCTTTCCAAGCATAAACATAAAAATTTAATGTGCAGTTTACTCTAGCTTAATATATAATAAATAATAACAGCAATAACATTTAGAACTTTTATAGCCCTTTTTGTCTGGAAATCTCAAAGCAGCTTACACTAGGGGGATAGTAGAGTAGCATCAAAGACACTTTCAAACTCACACATTATCCATCTGATAAGTGTAAAGAACACAAACTCTGAGTAATATGCTCATCCCATAGGCGAAGTTCCAGCTAAATCTTGCATTAGTACTATGTATCAAGTTTATTTTAACAACAGTCTAAAAGAAGGAGGATTGTAGCACTGAAGCTATGAAGAGACATGAAACTGAAGGCCTAAAGGTTAGCATCCAGACTTCCACCAAAAAGTAGAAACTGAATTCTAGGCTGTTAAAACATGCATCATAATATTTTGAATATTGGTCACATAGAGGTGTCTCAACACCTTCACTGTAGGATGAGGAATGGCACTAGGAACTAAAATATACCAATTCTGACCACACCTTGTAAAAGAATCAGACAAGGAATAAATCAACAATATTATTATCTTTACAGATAACCTGTTTTTATGTGGACAGCCAAACGAAGAAATTTTTAAAAAATCCAGCACAAGTTTTTGCAATGGAAAGTCTTAGCAAAAAAGCACATCTTTAGCAAAAATACATTGTTATCCTATTAGACAAGAGGGGAAAAAAGGAAAACCAAAAATACTTCATACTTGTTTTTTTCTTTATAAAAAATCTAAAATAGAATTGAAAATTAAAGTTTTTCACTGTTCTAAGTAAAATTTTCAAGAATAAGGACATACAGACCTCATACAGTACCTTGTATATTATTGTGGATGCTAGTGGAGACAAAATATAATTTGATATTTCTGTCACAAATACTTTCTGAGCAATTACATTCCTAGTGTTTCTGTCTCATAACATTTAATGCTCCGTCTGACGCCTATGTAATTGTCTAATAGCAGAAAACTGCAAGGAAGGATCTCCTGGAATTTCACTCTTTTTCCTCTTCAAAAGCAAAAAAAAACCCAAAACAAAACCTACATTCTAGCAACTTATGGCACATTTTTCCATAATTTTCAGGTGATCTTTTCAAATACTGTTAGATAGACAGCAGATTATATATCAACGCTTCCTAGATCTCCTACATTTAACTGGGGACACGAACAAGAGCTTTCATGTTTAGAGGCCAGCAGGAGTAAAAAGCAATGTTTCATTGTAAAGCCTGGCAAATTGTCTTATATTTTTTTCCTTTTCCTTTTTTTCTTTTTCCTTCCTGTGAATGGAAGACCAAGCAGCCTCTTTGTTATATTAACACTGTCAGCTTCTGTCTCAGAGATTTAAGAAACTGAGATTAATATGAAAAGGAGAACCTTTATTCCTATAGCAGAGCGACTAGTCTGAATCTTTGCTTTTTTTTCTGGTGGAAGCTGGCAGATGTGCTAGTCTGTATACTCACCAAACCCACTCCACCTAATATAAGAGTAATCTCTATATTTTGTGCTTAAGATAAAATGAAACTAATTCCTATTTCAGAAGGCTATCTCCTTATACAATGAAATACATTTTATGAAAATCCAGATGGAAAGACAAGGCTTAGTATATTGAAGATTTCCAAAGAGCCAATGCAATGAAAAGGAAGGCTTTTCCTGTACTAACCACCTGTAGGCCTTTCCATATTTTAACATTCTTTTTTGTGTTTCAGCTAAAAGTGAAATCAGAAGAGGCCTTCAGTTGAAAAAAAATTATGCATTTAAATTTAATTCCAGCTGACAAACTGAGATATCACCAAACATTCTAGGACTACATATCCTTCAGACCTGTACAAAGGAACTCCTCTTTATTATCTCTGCTTAGATCTTGGCATTGGATCACTATGATGTTTTATAGTGTTATATCGGTATAGTTGTCTCTTTATTGTGAACTTTTTTCATCTGTGCAACAATTCTCTGCATTTTGGTCTTACTTGAGAGCCATTTTAAATATAGCTAAAGTGAATGGCATATGTTTAAAGTGGGATATGTTTAAAGTGGGTGGCTGGTAATTAGGTAATTAGCAAGGTCTATTTTTCCTCTGAGATATTGCTGTGCAGTCATTTCAGCTGCACAGTGTTGCTTTTCTAGGATGCAAACACAAACTACAGAATTCACTTTTTAGATTAATTTTTTTTAAAAAATCAAAGGAATACCAGAAAACTATTGCAAGCTCCTCCTTCAGTCCTTCTGCTGGACAAGCAATATGGCCACATTCTGCTAGAACATAATTTAATTCTTGAAGCTGAACGTTGTTGATTTAAATAATTGTTCCTTTCCTACAGAAAAAGGCCTTAGTGGTTATATAGGCTATTTGGAAATGGATCTTTTTTTATCCAGTAATCATCAAACCTGATTTATTATTTGTATTTTCATTGTAACTTTTGCTAATAAGGTTCTTTGTATCTGTCTGTTTAGAATGATTACATCTTTAAAGCAGGTTAATCTAAAAGGTCACCTTATCAAATATTTTGCTATTGACTAAAACCTGTAGTCAGCCAACTATGCTTCATTTATGTGGCTGTCTGCCTGCTGTTTTGCAATTGTCCATAAGTTTTTGTCTGAAACATCTGATTACCTTTAGAAATGTGGCAATATTTAAATATATACAATCCTGAATACCTTTGCTCTTAATTTAGTATGCATTGACTTCAGGCCATAGGAAGTTGGTGGGGTTTAATTTTATGTTAAATATGAGTGAGATTCCAGAATTTCTAAAGTAAAAAAAATCTGGCTGAAATTCAACGAGGCCAAGTGTTCACTCAGATTTTCAATTTCTACTAATGAAACAGACGAATCTTCTGTTACAGCTATTTGATCTAGCATCAATGAAGTCAAGAAGAAAACAAAACAGCACTGACTTCAAAACTGTCATGGATTAGTTCCAAAAGGATTTATTTTAACTGTCTGAGAACTCCCTAGCCTTTCAGATGACTTCAGGTAGAATGTAGGCCAAATCCAAATGACTCAAGAGAAAAATAATTACTGGTGTAAAGGCAATGAACCTCCTCTCGTTCTCTTTTTTGTTATTGTTGTTTTGTGGCAGGTTGGAGCTCACTGGATGAGCAGAAAAATGAATGATTTCATGTTATCATGCCCACAGTGCAAGCTTTTCCTAACAAGTAATTCATGTGTACTAGATTATCAGAAACGAAAACTGTCTTGCATTTCAGGTTTCAAATGAAAAGCCATTGGGCAACATGTTGTTGTTTCTAAGGTTAGAAACCAGGCCTGTGAATACTGAGATAAAGATGAAGCATGGCTATTATGTTAGTGGTATGCAAAGATCATTACCTTGCACATGGCAGTGGCTTGTCAAAATCTGGGACTATAATAGGAGACAAGAAAAACTTTTTGTGCATGTACTGCAAATGAAAGAGTTGCTCATGATTTACAAACAACAGAGAGGCATTCATTTACTTGTTTAAAGCATTTGATAGATTCAAATTTCTTAGAGGAAAGAGATCACTCTCTGGCTTCCTGCATATCACAGTATACAGGACCTTGTACTCCATCTCAGCCTGCCTATAGCAATTTACTAAGTTTCAACCACATATTTGTGGACAAAATGTGAAGTACAGCTAGATGTATTTCACCTATTGCTAAAGCAAACATAGAAAGAAAACACTCTGAGAAAGCACTGCAACATTGCATAACAAATTATCATGAGGTGTGAAGTAATGTAAAATTTCATCAGCAATCTTAATATGCAAAATTACTTACCTGAGTTGGAATTTTCTTTGTTTGATAACAGAACTGAAATCCAGTTTCTGTAAATAGCTTCTCTGAGGATCTTTCAAAATTCTGAAAGCAGTTCATCAGGCAGAAGCTTTGAGGAACACAGTCCAGCATGTTCAGTGTTGGAAGGCAGCATAGAAAATGTGCCAGGAATATTCTCCCTCATATACACTACTCACATGCTTCCACAAGCTCAGACTATTGATTATCCTGAATGAAATTACTAATATTTTTGCATTACTAAATCAAGAGTAAAATCTACAGTATGAAAATAAATTACAATATTAAAGTTCCTTATTTCCTGAGTTCCACATTGCTAAGAAGATGATTTATTATTATTATTTTAAATATACAGCAAGCTAAGTTATTGGAATTAAACCCAGTACAATCTCTTTGGCCAAGTCTTTCTGAGGTACTGAAGAGCTCTGGTGCACATTTACTACAGATTTTATTGTAGTTCCAAAATTTGGAAAGCTGTCAATAGCACTAGGTCTTATAGTCAGTTTAAGGAAAGACTGAAATCTGCAAGGAAGTAGGAAAAAACCCAAGCCTCTGCCCCACCCAATTCTGATTTCAACTGAAATTCCACAGTTTTATCAGTATTAATGTGTATTACTGTCTTGCTCATCTTTCTAAAAAGAACACATGTAAAATAAATTAATATGGCTGAAAATTTATTCTAATTACACACTGAACTGCAACACAAAAGTAATTGTTAAAATATTTTTACATACTTTTATAAGAGAAGATTTGTAATTTAAAATGGTTTGTGTCATTTGCCAGTTCCTAATACCACTGCTATGATCAAATTTTTAATTGCCTTAGGAAGAAAAAAAAAATCCCTAATTAATTAATCAAACATTAACTGTTGACCACAATTCTTCTTCTGATGTTAAAAAAAGGGGGGAATTCAGTTAGAAAAATTAATTAATAAAAAATGTTTTGGAAGGACCTCACTTATACCTCAAAACAGCAATGTACAAATGAATTTTTTAAAAAAATCTGAATTGTCTAATGAATTTTAATTATAATAAGCAAGGAATGACATTATTTCTTCCTGGATGGATATTCACACTATGTAGTTTACAGGATAAATAAAACCAAAAAATTCTCAATTACTACTTTCATGGCACGATTTGTAATTTTAACTAAAGATTATAAAATTTTAACTGCTGTTAGTGTCTGCTGCCAAGAAATGCTTTCCAGCAATTTAAACAATTCAGAGGGCAGAGAAAGAGTCCAAAGAAAAGAAGTATATTATAGCATTTTGTCACAGAAATTGGACAGAGTGAGAAACTATTCTTGACACAGATCAGTAATTGGAAAAGGAAAGAAATTGATAGAGAGGTACTTGAGAAAAAAATAGAGATTGCCTGATAAATTCATCTTTTATTCCCTGTGTTTACATAAATAAATAAATAAATAAATAACCCTGAAAGACTAAAATCACTTGTAGAATAAAATCTTTTCATACAATTTCTTTCTTCTTCAAAGAAACATGACAAACAATGATTCTGCTAATGGGTTGTCACAAACAAATTAGCCAAAATCAAATTTCACTAACATCTGAACTAGAAAGAGAGCTCTAAATGACCTCAAAAAAATCTTTTAAAATGAAAACTTCACATAACCTGAGAATAACTGTGGAAAAAAACCCTAGGTCACCTGATGCTCCAGTCTGTTGTTCTCAGTTCAAAAAATGGACACTTATGGAATAAATTTTGAATTTCATTTCAAAGACTAGGAACAGAGCTTTTATATTTCTCCTTGGTTTTAGTTTGTTTGAATGTTTTTTTATCCCCCATTTAGTAGATTTACTATCTATTGCAATAGTAGGTGCAATAATGAAGAAAATACCAGCTAAAGGTGAATTCAAACAGGTCAGTCTGGGCACACTGTCAGTCTGATCCAGAGGATCAGAGGAAAACTCTTATGCTCAAGAGAATCAGACCTTCCAGTGTGGTTAGGCTTTTAAATAACTTTTTGTTATTTAATGTTATCATACTCAATAACACCCATTATTAGATCATAGAATCATAGAAACATAGAATCATTTAGGTTGAAAAGACCTCTAGGATCATCAGGTCCAACCTTCATCTAACATCTCCCTGACCACTAGATCATGTCTCAATGTGCCACATCCACTCATCTTCTGAATACCTCCAGAGACAATGACTCCACCACCTGTTTGGGTAGTCTGCTCCAATGCCTAACCACTCCTTCAGCAAAGAACTTCCTCCCAATATCCAATCTAAACCTTCCCTGGTGCAACTTGAGGCCATTACCTCTTGGCCTATCATTAGTTACCTGGGAGAAGAGACCAGCACCAGCCTCACCACAATCTCCTTTCAGGTAGCTGCAGAAAGCAATGAGGTCTCCTCTAAGCCTCCTCTTCCCCAAGCTAAACAATCCCAGCTCCCTCCCCAGCTTTCTTGTAGGCCCCCTTCAGATATTGGAAGGCCCAGACATCCTTTCTGTAGTATGATTGGTTGTTTCTTGTATATATAGTTTCATCCTGTCTTCTTACATGTTTCTGTAGTGTTAAACATGATGAAACCCACATTTTTTTTGTGATGGAATCCAGATGTAATTAATGGAAATAAAGTTGAAGTTTTGAAGCCTTTTTGCTGTACATAGACCTTAATAAATAGAAAACCACATTTGTTCTGAGTCTCTCTGGCCAGTGTGCTGATACAGTTTGTTCAATGCAGTAGGCAGAAATCACTGAATATGTTTAGTACAAAGAATGAGCCTGAGAGAATCTCAAAGGCAATTATCTTGATGATCCTTTACAAGAACCTTAGAAAGAAAATTCTTTATCAGATGCCGCTTGATCGTTAATTTATGTCTCAAACAGCAGGCCATGACAGTCATTATTCTAGAAATTGATACATTTTACTCATACAATGATAGTTGGCTAGGAATAAATGATTCAGTGCTATTAGCATTTGGGTACATTTTTTACACCTTCCTGAGATTTGAGAGAAATGTGGATAAGAAAACTTTTCTCTTTGTTTTCTCCTCATTCCCACAACACATACCAGCTGACCAATGATTGAGCTCTCAGTTGGGATGGGTAGTAGAGACCTGAATTTAGGTCATCTAGCCCTTATTACACTAATTCATTGTGATTGTGACACCAAATATTTGAGGATGTTTCATCTGCTTACCAATAAGTCTCTCAAGGCCTTGAGAAATGTTCATCAAAACAAATGCTCCAATCTCCCACTGCCACTGTGCTAACCTCTCATATTTCATTATGAGGGCATGATTACAAGAAGAAATTTAAACATAACTAATCACATACATATCTACATATAAATTTGGACCTAATGTGATTCTGAATGTTCTTCCAATAAAAAACTGATGTAACTTAAGCACAGCTTAGAAGAAGCCCTAGCTGGATGCTCTTCTGAAAGATAATTCAACCAGAAGCTATGGGTTTCATGAGGAAAATAGTGTGAAATTTTATTATCTGAATGATGCAGGAGATCATATTGCATTGTCTGATTTCACTGTATGATGTGTTGTATTACGTCATTATATGTTTTAAAATGTACTGTACAAATATCCCTCCACTAGAAAAGTCTATCATAACAGAAAAATAATGCAGGTTGCATACTTCCATGTTGTGAAACTATCACAAAGCATAATTATACATTTGAGTTGGTGTTACTACCATCTGTACGAGTTCAGGTAACGAAAGCAGCAACATTTAGAATTTTGTCATAGTGATGATCACTACACACATGCTCCCCTCTTGGTTAGTCTTCACATCTAGATCACACTAGTTCTTCTTCCACTGAAGTCAACCATTCATATGTTTAATCGTTACATGATGTATAAGCAGAAGAGTTCACACAAATTTTTCTCATTACCTTGCTCTGCCTAGTTGATAGTCTTTTGTGTTGAGTTAAGTTTGAGTCCATTTCTGCTTCAGACAAGAGTGACTGTTTATTGCATTATATGAAATTTAGTGTGGATGGCTGAGTAACAAATGGACAGGCTATAAGCTGGGGTCATAGGGGCTGGCAGTTGTCAACACTACGATAAGCTAATGCTTTATTATCAGAAACCAAAGTACTTAAATTATGCTGGCTACAGTTATGGTCATAATTTATCGGCTTCAAGTGACTACTTGCTGTATGGTGCCCTGACTTTTCTCAATTTCTGTTTTGCTGTAGTTGGCATGATAAAATCTCAGTTCTCTTGTACAAAATCTTTATCTCTGTAATGTAAGAGTTGCAAGAAAGGATATGTGGCAGAAAGCTGGAGAGGCTAATAATATTTTGTGAAGTTTTATGTAAGAGCTTTATAGAAAAAACCACCAACTTCTTCAGTCAAAATCAAATGAACATACCCATCTTTCCTAACAACTCTTCTCTCTTAATGTTTTTTTTTAAAGGTTTCAGTTAAACAAGCCACTTTATTGCACTTGTATTTGAATTCTACACTTAGAAAGGTAATGATAGGATTTTCCTAAGCACTCCTAAAACTGGTCAAGAAATCATTATTTTGCAAAGATGAAACTGTCTTATTTTCATTTAGGTTTTCTGTCACCACTTTTATTTTTTTTCTGTGAAACGTTATGTTTTCTTTCCTCAAGAGGTTCATTTTCTCAAAAAGTAACTGTTCTCTGTGCTCAAGTCAATGCCTATGGATTAAATAAGCAGAGATCGATAGAGTTAGGTATTATGAATATGACATGAACTGCGCAATTCTACATCCAAAAAGATTAGCGTATAAGAGTAAAGGTGGAGTAATGGTTTTCATAAGTATGTTCTGTTTCTGCTGAACAGCTTTCCATTGCTTTGTCTTGGTCTGCTCTTGACCACAGACAAACAGTAAAATTTTGCATCCATGACACTATTAATATAGCAACTTTACTAATCAGCAAGATCAAGGGACATCGTGGTACTTTGTCTTTTAACTTTGCCTTCACAGCTGTTCAAGAGAAGCAAGAATGACAATATCATGAAAAGGAGGTGATGAAACCTAGATGTCTCCCATCTCCATTTAAATTAATATATCATGCAGCTTGGAATTTAGCATAGAAATAGTGTTTTTTAAAGACCAGTAGACAATGTCTGAATAGGTTGTTCAGGCTAGCTAATGCATTAGTTCTTATCAATCCTTTATTCTTGAGTTATCATATTGGTCATGCAAACAGACTGTTGTTATGTATCTTTACCTTTATCCCACGGATGTCCACAGTGTTTTGGTGAAGTAAGTTATCTCATTCCCTCTGAGAGGATCCCCAGCATTAGTCAATCCTTAGTCAATCCCTGGGAAAGTATTAGCCTCACATCAATCCCTGGGAAAGTCATGGAGCAAATCCTCCCAGGAACCACCACAAGTAAATTGAAGCATGTGATTGCGAAAAGCCAACATGGATTCATCAGGGGCAAATGGTGCTTAACTAACCTGATCGCGTTCCATGACAAGGTGACCCGCTTGGTCGATGCAGGGCAAGTGGTGGACACAGTCTACCTGGACTTCTCCAAGGCTTTTGACATGGTCCCCCACAGCTTCCTCCTTGAAAAACTGACATGTTATGAGCTAGAAAAGTGGCCTGTGCAGTGGGTGGGGAACTGGCTGATGAGCCATACCCAGAGGGTGGTGGTAAATGGTTCATTTTCAAAATGGCAACCAGTCACAAATGGGGTCCCCCAGGGATCAGTGCTGGGTCCAGTGCTGTTTAATTTCTTCATAAGTGACTTGGATGCTGGGATTAAGGGCACCCTGATGAAGTTTGCAGATGACACAAAAATAAGTAGGGTAGTCAACACTCCAGAAGGGAGAGCCACCCCCAGAAATATCTGGACAGGCTGGAGGAGTGGGCTACCAAGAACCTTACGAAGTTCAGTGGGGACAAGTGTAGGGTCTTGCACCTGGGATCACATAACCCAGGAATACAGTTCAAACTGTGATCCACCTGGCTGGAGAGCAGCTCTATGGAAAGGGACCTGGGGGTCCTGGTGGACAGCAGGCTCAGCATGAGTGAGCAGTGTGCTGCAGTGGCAAAAAAGGCTGGCAGGATGCTAGGTTACATTAAGAGGGGCATCACCAGCAGAGATAAAGAGGTCATTCTCCCTCTGGTCAGGCTACACCTTGAGTACTACGTATAGTTTTGGTCTCTGCTATACAAAAATGATGCAGACAGGCAGGAAAGAGTCTCTGGAAAGGGTCCAGAGAAGGGCCACAAGGATGATCAGGGGACTGGAAAACCTGCCATATGAAGAAAGGCTGAGAACTCTAGGCTTGTTCAGCCTTGAGAAGAGAAGGCTTAAGGGAAACCTTATTACCATGTACCAGTACTTGAAGGGTGGCTACTAAGAGGAAGGACACTCCCTTTTTACAAGGAGTCATATGGAGAAAATAAGGGGGAATGGATACAAGTTTCTCCTGGGGACATTCTGATTGTAGTCCAGAGGAAGGTTCTCCACAATGAGAACAATTAGATGTTGGAATGGACTCCCAAGGGAAGTGGTGGATTCCTCTACATTGAACAGTTTTAAGACTCAGCTTGACAGGGTGCTGGGCCATCTCATGTAAACTGTATATATATATTTTTTTTTCCCCTTGAAAAGTTGGACCAGATGACCCCTGAGGTGCTTTCCAGCCTGGCATTCTATGATTCTTTGTGTCATAGCTCTGTTGAGACCCATACCTCAATACTCATAGCCTGTGAGGGCTTGAGTAGGAACCTGTCACAGAGTGCCAGCCTGCAGGTAGTCAGTGGGAAAAGCAGTGCCTTAATTCACCCACATATCTATGTCTAGCCAATCACTTACTGTCACGGTCGGGTGCGCAGAGGTCGGACCACCTCCCAAAGGGAGAAGGGTTGAGGGTAAATTGGGACATCTCCCCACCAGGCTTGCAAGCAGACATGGAGACCGAATGAGTATTTAATAAGTTTATTACTAAATATATTCAAATAAAACCTTATTTACTCTATGGAAATATTACAATATTAAAGAACACCACGCCCACCCATTCACTCCCTCTCTCACCCACCGAGAGATAAGGGCAAATAAGGACTTAATTATGTCAAGATACGACCTGTATGTGTGGATGGTGCGTGTGTGTGCGTGCATGTGTCCTTTCAGCGTTCAGCGATGGTCTCCGTGGAATGGTGACGATGCCCGACCGGCAGACCTGGACTGTTTCAATGATGTCAGCAACTTGTAGCTTTTTCTCTCTCTCCCTCCGACGGTGGCATTGGCTTTGTCTTTTCTGGCAACACAGCTTTCGGTGCAGTTTCTTCGGCACCACTTCTTCTTCAGTATGGTGCTCCCAGCTTGGAGCACCTTTTTCTGGCGACGCGGCCTTCTGCGGCATGGCTTTCTGCAGCACACGGCTTCCAATGGCCTCTTGTCACAATTTCTTCTTCTTGCTGCAGCTTGCAGCTTTTTTTCTGGATTCTTTCAGTTTTGGCTCGCGGCGGTGGCTCACGGCAGTGGCAGCGATTGCACAACTCACGGCCGGCGGCAGCTCACAGCTTCTTTCTCTCCCCTGGATTCCTAGAGCAGTGGGAGTCAGTAGTTCTGTCCGGCGGCTCTCCGCAGTGGCTGCTCCCTTCTCTCCAGCTGCTTAGTTTCTTCAGGGGGCTGCGCTGACAGCTCAGTTCAGTTTCCCCGATCCTCTTCCTCGCTCCTCTCCGGCAGCGGCGGAGGGAGGGGGTGGGGGGGTGCACTCAGCAGGAGCGATGTGCTCCCTTTGTGCAGGGAAGCAGAAAAGAGAGCGATTGTTTACTTTTTCAAAATTTATGGCTGGCGTTATCACGCTTCTGGTTTCCTGGAGGATTTATGGGAATTGTAGAATAGATTTATGGGAAATAGAGTTTTTTTGCTCACTGTTTTAATAAGGCAGAAAAATCATGTGGTTGGTTCACCACACTTACCTTGGTACTCTGCTTAGGTTATCATGTCCTCAGAATAAAATAATTCTGTTACTACTGCTTTTATAAGATTCTCATATCTATTTATAATTTGGTATTGCATTTTTCAGCACAAGAATTTATCTCTTTTTCCCTTCATTTTTTTTTCTGTGGATCTTTTCTGTCATCAATTGTTAAACAGTGGTCTGTGGTCTAGAAAAGGAAAAATGCCATTGGCTTCGTTTAGTTTTCTGAATAATGGTGTTTTAATTGTTTTATCCCCCAAATTCAAGACACACTGACCTACTTCATTTCAATATTTCTTTTTAAATTTTCCTATCACCTCTATTCTCCTTCCAGATATTACTGATTTCTAATTTATTCTCATCCAGTTACTTTTATTCCCACACTTGTGAACAGCTTTTGTTACTGCAGCTATTGTTTAACTCCAGAGCAGAGGTTACCATAATGTACTTGATCCAACAATTGCATACTAATACATTGTCTTGATCAGGGATTGCCTATCAGCTTTTTTATCTCATGATAGTCTTTCCTAGAATCAGATTTTTCAGCTTCCCAGTTTCCTGGTGGGGGGGATTCAAGAACCTCTGCAGACTGACGCAACACTCTATTTTCCAGAGTGTCCAGATATACAAGACACATATATCCTATATATGTCTCTGAAAATAAATTTAATAGATATTTTCAGTTACTAGAAATTTTGAAAGGGATTCTTGTAGGTAAGGAAAAATAGTATTTGAATATGTCTGAAGACTGCAAGATCAAATCTTTAGCTTTAACATTCTATCTTTCATATTTAGAATAAAATGCACACTTGATGAATCTCACCATTTTCCAAGCCTTCTGTGGAAATGGCATGTTTAAAACTTTGCTTGAAATTCTAGACTTACCACAGTCAATAGGACTATTCCAATATGATGGCAAGGAGACATTCTAGCTCTACCTACAGAGTAAGGCTTTCTGTCAGATAATTTATTCTTTTTTTTCCCAGCTCTCTGGCAGAATTCTGCGACAAACTCAGAATCCCTAAGAAAATTCTCTCAGAAGAATGGTAGTGTACTAAGAATCTAGAAATAGACCCTAGCTGTGTCACATATTTAATGTCTGATGCTAGAAAGGGCACATAACTTCTACATTATTTTTTTCTCAAACTTCTACATTATTTTTTTCTCAAATATAAAATGTGGTTTCTAATAGTTGATGTTAATGGAAGACTATTTTGCTTCAGGTTTTTGCAGTTCCTGGATGAGAAACTCTTTATTGCTATGTGTATTTACTCAGATGTTGTTTTAATACCAATAAACAGGCTTTTTCAAGAATCAAAAGAAAGTTGTTGTTTTTTTTTTTTTATTTAGATAATTCTATAGAATTAGAGTTGAGCAAAAAGCTGTTTCCTTATCATCCAAAACATTCCAAGAACAAAAAAAACAATTCTACAACTAAAACGTACAAATATTTCATAAAAGATTACAGGGAATGTTACAGAGCTGATTATTGTAAAGTTTTAAACATATATTCAAGACCTTATTTTGCTACTTTCCTCCAAGCAAGGATAGTGTTCTAAGCGTTAAAAAAATGACTATTTGAGTGTCTTACTGCTCTGTTATTGTAGCTGTTCTGCTTTAGGTGAACAAATTAGTTTAAGGATTTGAATTTAAATTTCTGAAGATATAAACTGCTCAAAACTGACCCAAACTGCCGTCACACTTTCTTAGCCAAATGTCCACACTTTGACAAATTGTTTCTTCATTTGCATCAGTATGTTCCTTCAAAAATCTGTATTTTAGATGAATATAAATTCTCTGGAGAAAAAAAAAAAGTCTGAGTCTGATTCTGTAAAGAAAGTGTTAGGACATAATCTGTTAACCAATTGCATTTGTTTGGAATATCATTACTGAGCTTTGTCATTCAACATATGATACAAATTTGTATGCAAAAAGACAATAAGTTTCTTCTGCAGAGACTAGGCTGTAAACGTCAGATATAAAAAGTTCACATAGTGTTCTTATGACAATGTTTTAATTTAGACAACCACATAGACATGAAAACTCATGAATCTCTCTAGAAAAATGTCAGAACAGATATTCTTAAGAAGACCAGCTATGAAAGATATGTCATTATCCTTTAATGTAATACAAGATAAAAAGATAAATGCAGTTTCTCTTCTTTTGTAAAAAGTGTCAAGGCTATCTAATATTTGAACAAACATTACATTCATGTTATTTTCAAAGTAGTTTTAAGATAAATGAAGAAGACTTGAATATTCCCACTTCTAGGACTTCATTAATTTTGTTCTTCAACCATCCTTACCCAGTTGGTTGCCAGATAGCTTGCCTACTAAAACTTCTCTTTAAAGTCTTGTCTTTATATAAAGAGAAGACTACATTATCTGCTAAGTTCCATCTAGAAAGTTATATTAGAATATAATATATAAAAGCATTTCAAGGAGAATGCAGTTCACTGGACTGCTGTTCAGCTGACATAATATCTAGTCCAAGTTAATTCTGCAAGGTGGCTTGAGTAGATCATTTCTTCATTGTATTCTCATTCACAAACTGGGCTTTGGTGTTTACTAATGAAACAGGCTATATGAAATTTGTCTAGCTGTTGCAAAGGTGACAATTACATGATACTTATTAATAGATTTTTTTTCTAATTATATATTTAAATTAAATGTTGATATTCACTCTCTTAGTTGGAAGTCTGTTAGAAAGAGAGGGCATAGTATTTTCCTTCTTGTTTATACAGTCCGTACATAAACATGGATTTTTTTTTACAGTGTACCTGTAGTTCAACAATAAGTACTTTATTAAGGTGATATGTCTGTGGAATCTTTCTTAAAATATTACATTTAACACTTAAGCTCTGACCTAGACATATCTACTGTATTTCCATTTTGCATCAAGGTTACACATTCAGCTAATGAAAATTCATTCATTTGAAAGCCAAAGCATGTCCGATTACCCCTAATCAGTCCTTTGTCTTTCAGTGATCTTAAAAACACAAACATTCCTAATAAGTTCAGTGTGGACTGGTGTATTACAGGCAAAGACAGAAGAGAGGAAAAGCATTCCTAGCTCAACAGCTGTTTCCTGTCTACTAAGTTAAGACACACTTTAAATTTTATATATACAATTTCTAGTGAGAATAGTTTTTAATTTACTGCACATTTTCAGCATCTGTCCAACATATCCAAATTTCTTTGGAATCCAGGACACTGAGAAGCTAAGTAACAGTAAGAAAATTCATGCCAGCCTTTTCTTGTGGCAGTCCTAGAGCTAAAGAAAAGGATGTATATTCTAGTGTGTTGATCTTGAAGGCTGGTGATTACACAACCAAGATGAAAAGCTCCTCTGCATTATGAACCTTTTAGTAACAAATGAGCATTTCTTGATGCATATTAAACTTGATACATTAACTTCTGGATAAATTGCTTTCAAAGGGAGCTGCTTAAGACTACTGAGATATATACAGTGAAATCCTAGGCACTAAGTAGAGTTAACATTATTCCAAAGTGTATTTGTTTTTTATAGTGTATGTTTTATCTTAACTTTCCTTCTTTAATCACGCATACTGCCCCAGGCTGCCAAAAAGGCATCCATCAGCATTGCTTAGTGAAGGCAGCTTAGTGCTGTCAGCCATCTTATCTCCCCTGCTGCATGGGTGGTAGCTTTTATCTGTGAGTATAAACATTAAAATGGAACTATAATCCTGCCTTAGTCTTACAGAAGATTTCCAGCTGTTTGTCAGATATGAAGAAACTCCTCCCATTACAGAAAGGCTTATGTGTCTGTTTGTGTGCTTATTTTGTGTGTACTTATGTTTGCATACTAAAACTCACATTGAGCAGGAATTTATCTAGAAAAATACATTCTACCTTAGGAACTTTTTGGAAACAGCTATCTAAGCCAGGGAGCCAGTTTAATGTAACAATCCCAGTATAACATACAGAATGAAATCTATAATATCTAAGCATATTAATAATGTGGCACTACAGCATAATGTGCTTTAAAACATTTTTCTCTTTAATGCACCATTCCAATATTTATTTCAGAGCTTCTCATGTACAGCACCTCAAAACATCACTTCAAATAAGGAAAGAAAAGAAAGCAAATGTACTAGCATATGAAATTCTAAAAGTAAGTTTGTTTCAGCATTATTTGTGAAACAAAAATAAAAACATTTTTAATATATAGGGGAAGATAATTTCACCATTCTGTACGGGAACTGAAAGTTCTCTCCTAGATCATCAATTGCATAAAATAACATTTTCCAAAGCATGTACAGATTAAGTATACACATCTAGAAAATATATTTTTTCCAAAATCCAGAAAAATATGCAAGACAGTTTAGAGATATATTGTCTCATCATTCCTTTAATAGCTCCCTGTGTCCTCTTGTCACTGGCCCTACCTGCAGCCTTATCATTATTAGATGGTTTGTGCTATAGAACTACCATTTGAAACATCTTTTTAGCGCAACAAAACCTTTTTTTTTTTTTCTGACCTTAAATTAAAAGTTTCTTACTCTTAGTTGCTTTCCTCTCATGTTAATGTTGTATGCAACTAAACTTTGGGAATACAAGGAATGCTGTTCCTTCTTGAGCTGGGGTTGGTAGAAAAGAAGAAAAGATGGATGGTACTGGGCTGTCTTTCACACTTTTACCCTGTTTCCTCAGAATAGCGTGGATCAGATTAGGGAATAGAAAGTGTGAAGATCTCATCCATCAAGACACAAAATTCCCATTTTCCCTGTTGAACAATGACTTCTATTGAAGTTTTTGAAAGATTCCTACTTTACTCAAGAGATTCTGGATTAAACACCGAACTGGATGCAAATGATGAAAAAGGTGGTTATATGTTTAACTCAACGAGCATAAGTAGTTGTCTTAATGCCAGTGCAGATGCTTGGAGTTCTACCCTAAACATTTAGGAGATTCCCTAAAATATTTCTATTGGGTTATCAAAGCCATACAAAGGGCTTCAATTCCCAATTATCATTAGAAATTAGTTGAACAGGGTATTGAAATCCCTCATATACAGTTCTGTATATGCAATTCACATAATATGGGTAAGCAGAAATTCATAGGAAATAGTTGCCCCCAATGCATTGAAAGCCTTGACTTGTACTGAATATAAAGTTACTATATTTTTTAAGTTATTCCTTATCTTTAAAATGACAATGAAGAGCTCAGCATCAAATAATAGAAATTTAAACTGTCACATTTTTAAGTGTCAAATGTATACTTATATAGCAGGTAGACATGGTTACAGCAGGGGTAACCTCTGTTAATTTGACAAGACAGGAGCAGATTTCTAATAAAAATACATTATTATGTTTAATAGAATCTCTTTTTTTTTCTTTCTTCTTACTTAATACATTCCAAGGAGCTCTGATCGTAGCAATCTTTAAGCTCCTATAGAAACACTGGACATTCTTACCCTGAGATTTGATCCAGAAATGTGCCATCAAATCAAGACAAGTCTCATCAGACTGGGATTGTCACTGTCCTCCTTCACTAAAATCAATAGTTTATATCAACTAAATTAGATCAGGCTAGATATATGAACTGTTCCTGGTGTCACTGCTAAGCGCATAAAGTAAACACATTAAAATAAATACATAAATAAAAACAACTGACCATTTCCATTTGGAATATACTTTCTTGATGAAAAAAACAAAACTAACCAAAACAAACAAAAAACAACACTCTCTATGTTCACGGGATATTTTCTGTATACATACACAAGCACAGTTACAGAATTAATCTACCCCCTGTTTAAATCAGAAAAAAACCCCACCCTTTCTCTTTCCATAGACATTGGATCAAGCCCCTTACAAGCAGCTCCAGTGCAAACAATGGAATTGCTCATGACAGAATTTGGCCAGAACTTTTTATAACTATTCTGATAACATCTGAAGCAAAAATGACACGGTGGAAATTAATAAGAGAAAAGTGCTATTTTAAATCAGATTCAGGGATTTTTTAATGTAAATTTTTTGTCTTGTGATGATTTAAATGGAACAAATTAGCTAGTTCCCAACTTCCTAGTGATACTGGATGAGGGGAAAATTTAACACTGAAGAGATAATTGGTGTATTTAGCTAATCTTTTAGTAATGTAGCACAACTGTAACATACATCTTGTCTCAGAAAAGTCACCATGGAATTTTTTATGTCATTATGCTGTGACTCCACTTTTTAATAAACCTCTGTAGATTCTGTTTTTCATAACAAAAATGAGATTTCTCATTTTTCAATGTGCTGTATGCTACATAGTTCTACATTAGAGAATCATAGAATGGTTTGGGTTGGAAGGGACCTCAAAGATCATCTAATTCCAACACCCCTGCCATGAGCTGTGACATCTTCCACTAAACCAGGGTGCTCAACACCCCATCCAATCTGGCCTTGAACAACTCCACGGATGGAGCATCCACAAACCTCCTGGGAAACCTGCTCCAGTGACTCACCACCCTCAGAGTGAAGAATTTCGTTCTGATTTCCAATCTAAACCTACCTTCTTCCAGTTTGAAGCCATTACCCCTCATCCTATCAGTACAGGCCTTTGTAAAAAGCCCCTCCCAAGCTTTCTTGTAGGTCCCCTCCTGATATTGGAAGGCTGCAATAAGGTCTCCCCGGAGCCTTCTCTTCTCCAGGCTAAACAACCCTACCTCTCTTGGCCTGTCCTTGTAGGAGAGGTGTTCCAGCCCTCTAACCATCTTTGTAGCCCTCCTCGGGACCCTCTCCAACAGGTCCATGCCTTTCTTTTGTTGCGGGCTCCAGAGCTGGATGCAGTACTCCAGGTGGGGTCCCATGAGAGCAGAGCAGAGGGTGAGAATCACTTCCCTTGACATACTGGCCATACGTCTTTTGATGCAGCCCAGGATATAGTTGGCTTTCTTGGCTGCACTTGTGCATTGTTTGCTCATGTTGAGCTTTTCATCAAACAGCATCCCCAAGTTCTCCTCCGCAGGGCTGCTCTCAATCCACTCAATGCCCAACCTGTATTTGTGCTTGGGATTGCCCCAACCCAGGTACTGGACTTTGCACTTGGCCTTGCTGAACTTCATGAGGTTGGCATGGGCTCACCTCCCAGGCCCGTCAGGGTCCATCTGGATGGCATCCCTTCCCTCCAGCGTGTCAACCACACCACACATCTTGGTGTTGTCTGCAACTTGCTGAGGGTGTACTCAATTCCACTGTCCATATCACTGACAAAGATGTTATATAGTACCTGTCCCAGTACTGATCCCTGCAGAACACCACTTGTTACTGACCTCCACTTGGACATCAATCTGCTGATCGCAAGTCTTTGAGTGTGGCCATCCAGCCACTTCTTTACTGACTGAATGGTCCATCTATCAACTCCATATCTTTCCAGTTTAGAGACCAGGACACCAGCGGGACAGTATTGAATGCTTTGCTCAAGTCCAGGTAGATGACAACAGTTGCTCCTCCCGTGCCCACTGCTGCTCTTACTGCATCATAAAAGGCCACCAGATTAGTCAGGCACAATTTGCCCTTGGTGAAGCCATGTTTGTTGCCAGCAATCACCTTTCCATTTTCCAGGTGCCTTAGCAGAGCCTTCAAGAGCATCTGCTCCATTATCTTGGCAGGTACAGAGGTGAGACTGACTGGCCTGTATTTGCCTAGGTCTTCCTTTTTTCCCCTCTTGAAAATGGGAGTGATGTTTCCCCATTTCCAGTCAGTGGGCACTTCACCAGACTGCCATGGCTTCTCAAATACAATGGAAAGTGGCTTAGCAACTTGGTCTGCCAGCTCCCTCGGGGACACGTGGATGGATCTCATCAGGTCCCATGGACTTGTGCACCTTCAAGTTCTTTAGGTGGTCTTGCACCTGATCTTCACTTACAGTGGGCAGATCTTCCTTCTCCCAGTCCTTGCCTCTGGCTTCTGCAACTTGAGTGGTGTGGCTAGAGCCCTGCCAGTGAAGACTGAGACAAAGAAGTTATTGAGTACCTCGCTATTCAGTGAAGAGCACTGAAATTCAGAGTATTTCAGTATTAAATCTTTATGCACAGATCTTGTTGTGGGAACTATGCAGAACTTTCACAAACATTTTTAGCTAAAGGAAAAAAATAATAATTTCGCTTAATTCTTTTGTTATATAACACTTATACAAAAACATGTTTTATAGAATGTAAAACAATATATTCTCAGTCACAAAAAGTCACTGGATTACCAAAAGGTTTGTGGTATCTCAAAAAGCTATACAGGAAGGTAATAAATTTTAATTTTCCAGTACAATAATATGAAAAATTTGACTCCTAATTTTGCAATCACTATTTCAGAATAATAGATCTCTCCAAGACTGCAGCAATGCATGCTATAAATTAATGATAGATACATACTTGATAAACCATCACTGGACATAAAGAATAGGCAAGGATTCCTCATTTATAGAAGAACAAAGAAAAATTCCTCTCTCATCCAAGTTTAAAGAGGGAAATAGTGTGTAATGTCCTCAAATGTCCATCAGTCAATTCCCATGTTGCACAGTTTTGTGGGATATTCTACCCTAGGTGTATGAAATTGCGTTTGTCTTTGTTGCAGTTCCATGAAGTTCCTGTTAGCCCATCTTTCCTAGCTTGTCTAGATCACAGTAGCAGCCCTGCCCTCCACCATATTTACTATGACCCACAATTCAGTATATACTGTGAACTTTTTGAGCATACATTTGATTTCATATTCCACATTGTTACTACAGTCAATCAACAGTTTTGGTGCCAGGATCAGTCTCTGAGAAATATCACTAAGAGAACAGCTGCCAGAGTTCTCTCCAAATTTCCATTCACTTTGTAGCTTTTATCCAGTCCATATCTCACTGATTTGCCTACTATGACACCATGGCAGATGGGATCAGTAGCCTTGCTAACATCAAGGAAAACAAACTCTGCTCTCTCCTTGTTCACAGATCTGGCCCTCTCATCATGATTTACCAAGACACTATTTGCCTTTGGTAGATTCCTGATGGCCGCTCTTGATCACTGTCTTGTCATTGACGAATTTGGAAATGGCTTTCATTGGATTTGTTCCATAACATCTTCAAGGACCAAGGTGAGCCTGACTAGTCTGCAGCTCCCTAGTTTCTTTCTCTTGCTTTTTCTCAAAGTTGACAATGATTTTTGTCTTTTTCCAACTACCAGCAAATTACCTGATTGGTATGATGTTTCAAATATGGTAAAGGCCTTGTGGTGACATCAGTCAGCTCCCTCAGTACCCCTGGATGAGTCCCATCCCCGCCCATTGACTTCTGTATGTCTAGATGGCTCAGATGCTCCCTAACTGTACCTTTCTTTACTGTGGTTACTGTTTTACTCCCAAAGATTTTGCTAGCAGTCTCAAGGAGCTGAGTCATTTAAGGGCAGACTTTAACAGTTTAAAAAAAAAAAAAGAAAAAGAAGACATAGAGTACCTTGGCCTTTTCCATGTTCCACGTCACTAGGTTCCCCCCCTACTGAATAGTTGTCCTGGTTCGGCCAGGACAGGGTTAATTTGGTGCAGCCAGGCTATTCCATACCATGCTGACATCATGCCCCGGGACCAGTTCCAGTTCCGCGGTGTGACTCACCTGCAGCCAGTCGCTCAGGTCCATCTGTTTGTCCACACAGTATCGCTTATTTTGTACATTTTTTTTCTCACTGTTGCCATTGCTGTCGTTATCGTGATTGTTTCTTGTGTGTCATTGTATTAAACTCTCCTTATCTCAACTCAAAAAGCATTCTCAGTCACTCCTGCCTTTCCCTTTGTCCGAGTGGGGGGGCAGGAGCAGCAGCCATGTGGCTCGGCTGCTGGAAGGGACTGAACCACCACAGCTTTACTAAACCACCACAGCTTTTGGCGCCCAACGTGGGGCAGGAGAGTTGAGATAAGGACAGAATCTGATCAGACCGTGTTAAAATAACTCCTGTTATACACAATTTTCTGATTTTATATATATATATAGTTTCAGAGCATGTTCAAAATGCTGGCCGGTTTGTTTGCCTGGTGGTCCTGTATTAATCCCTACATCCACTGTGTGTTCACAGTGACAATGTTTATAACCTGTGGGAAATGTGTCAAGGGGCTCATTGTGCTTTACTGGATACTGACGGCTTATGATATGATTGTGCCACTGCAGGGCAGGGGGGGCCGAACAGGTATCTGCATACAGCCTGGGAGTTTGTTAGTGGTCTCACCCCATCTGTGGATGAGAAAGGGGAGAGGACCTTCTCAGCTTTTGAGGACTTTACCTATTCATGGAACGTCCAGGCCAGCATGCTCTCACTGCTGTGTATGCTGTTCAAGGTTATACAGTTCTTATCGAATGTCATCACCCCAACACCTGCCCCAAGGCTGGAGAGTTATGAGAGGCAAGGTGTGTGGGAGAGCATGGGCAAGTGCTTGGGCCAGTGGTCACCCCCAGTCTTTTGGAATTTCACTCCAGAGTAGGTGCAAGTCCTGATAAACTAGTAAAGGACTTAGAGAAGGTGTGCTGTCAACCCTGCAACTCCTGGGAGACACAAATTACTGCAATGTGCTGGGGACCTGCCCATGCCTACCGTATCCTGCTCAGCACTCTCCAGTGCCCTCAATGGGAAGAGGATGTCTCTGAACCTGACAACAAACCAACTGATAGTGCAGCTGAGCCAGAGAACCAGCCTGTGCCAGTATCAGTTGCCCCTATACAGAAAAAAAAATACACCAAAAAATCGGCTCGTATAGTGAGGGATGAGGATGAACCAGGGCCATCATGAGAACAAGAACAAGAGCCAGTTCTGGTTCCACAGTGCAACTCACGGCATACGGCCAGTCTGCTCAGGTCCATCTGTTTGTCCACATGGTATTGCTTATTTTGTACATTCTTTTTCTCACTGTTGCCATTGCTGTTGTTATCATGAGTGTTTCTTGTGTGTCATTGTATTAAACTCTCCTTATCTCAACTCAAAAAGCATTCTCAGTCACTCCTGCCTTTCCCTTTGTCTGAGTGGGGGGGCGGGGGCAGTGGTCACGTGGCTCGGCTGCTGGAAGGGACTGAACCAGCACAGCTTTAGTAAACTACCGCAATAGTGAATCCACCTTTTTCTTAGTCTTTTTGCTGCTGTTGTATTTACAGAAGTAGGTATCCACTAAAAGTAAGTGATAAAATGAAATAATTTTAAAGGGGTTTTTTGTTTCTTTACAAGATAGAGGTGACAAAAAGTTTCAGCAACTCTACTTGTGATCAGAATCTAGAGGTGAGAAAAAAAGATGCAAAATTTATATTTTTCTATATTGCTAACATTAAAAAGCTAGCCAACACACAATCAGCTTTATATTCATTAATCTGAAGCCCACATTCCACAGCAATTTTGTTCCAGAAATTGTTTTTATCAACTATTCATAAATAAATTTAAAAAATCCTAAAGACGTGTTAGCATGGCCGACCTGCATTTTCCATTAAGTATTGTAAACGGTTTACTTTTCTTGGTGAATCAGAAATAGTTCTAGAGCAGCATAAAGTGATTTAAATTGGGCTATGACAGTTCCCTACTTCCCTCCCTCTCCCTTTGTATCAGCTCCAGCATTCACTTGGCCTTCCAATGAGTCCATTACATTTACTGAGCTTGCAGACAACTATTATATTTCTTTCTTTCTATTTCTTCTTTCTGCTGACTTTGCAAGTGAACTGACACATCAGAGAGCCAAGATGAGCAAATGTGCCAGAGCAAAGGGTGCACTGACATTTAGGCTTACTTAATCTCTCATGAAGCTGCATCCTTGTGTTGGTTTAGTAAAAGCTGCAGCAGGGGCTTCGGGGTAGCTGCATGGCCGCTCCCGCTGCTCCCCACCCCCTCCACTCTGCCACAGGCCATGGACAGAGAAAGAAAAAAAAGGCTTTTAAAGTGCCTTTTTGAGTTGAGTTATGGAAGGTTTAATGCAGGAGCACTTAAGAAACGATTGCAAAGGCAATAACAATAGCAAGAGAGAAGCAATACACAGAAAAAGGCAATACCCGGGACAAAAGGGATGAGCCGAGCACATGCATGGAACCGCTGACCCCTGAAACCCGGAACTGCCCCCCCACCGGAACTGGCCCCGGGGCATGATGTCAGCATGGTATAGAGTAACCTGGCTCCACCAAAATTAACCCTGTCCTGGCCGAACCAGGACAATCCTGAATTGGTTTCCAAAATATAATGCTAGTCTAGATATTTGAAATGTTATTTTTGTGTATACATTTTGTTTATTCTTTCTATTTATTATTACAGCAGCAGCTAGAAGTCACTTTGAACTGTCTATGAGGTATTGTTCAAATACAGAGTAAGAAAAAGTCACCATCCAAATAGACATGTCAAAGGAGAGACAGAAGAACAGAAGTACAGAATCTTCTCCAGTGTTGGTGTCTGAACTAAAATCAGAGCTCAGGTTCTCTTCATTCAATTCGATGTTTGTCTGTTAAAGAAAAAACAGGATTATAAGTGCACTTTCCACTCAGAAGCAGTCAGATCCCCACCTATGAATACTTGTTCTTCTCTAGGATTAGGAAGTATCTTCTAAATACTGGCAAAGTTTGACAGTGAATTCTTAGTCCTCAACAAAGTCAATAGCTAAACCAGTAATTCACTTCCAGCTCAAATTTATTTTAATAAAACATTAACTACTGAAGCTCGGCATGCAAACAGATGCAGAGATCAGTCTCCCCGTGCATGACCATCAGTACAAGGCAAAGGTTAAAAGCTGAGGAACAAAGAAAAGCCTACCATTTTATAGACATGATCCAATTTAAGAGGACTCTAATGAGTAATACTTATTTAATCAGAAACAGTAAAGGTGAGGGTTTTTCTTCTTTTTTATTCTTTTCTGTAGCATTTTTTATTCACTAAGCTACTAAGCGCACGAAAGTGCTGTTTTGTTTTTTAAAACTCTGGCTGCATAAAACCCTTGTAACAAGAGAAGAATGCATGAGCAAAGCTATAGGTAGTTGACTCTAAAACTGGAACAATATTTCACTATGTTTCCAGAGGGAAAGATAACCACCAGCACATCCTTGGTATACTCTTTACATGGCAAGGTGTTGGAGCTGCAGTTGCAGCCCCTGTGCGGAGTGGGCGGGGCTGCCCCGTGCTGGACACAGCTGGTTCCAGCCGGCTCCAATGACCCCAGTGCAGGGCACCGCTGAGCCCCCCAGCCACGGGCGGGCGGGCGCCTCGGGGAAAGCCTGGGGGAGAAAGGGCAAAACGCTGCCTGGCAGCCAGGGCTGAGGGACACGGGGTGAGCAACAGCCCTGCGAGCCTCGAGGGTAGAGCGGGAGGAGGGCAGGAGGTGCTCCAGGTGCCCCATCAGAGATGTCCCTGCGGCCCCTGGGGAGGACCCCCACCGGGGCAGGTGGGCATGCCCTCAGGGAAGCTGCAGCCCATGGAGACCCTATGGAGAGCCCACATTGAAGCAGATTTACCCTGAAGAACTGCAGCCTGTGGGGAAGTCCCACTTTGGAGCAAGGGAATGGTGTGAAGGAAGGAGCGGCAGAGGAGCTGACTTCAGGAGCCGCTGCCCCGGCTCCCATTCCCCTGTGCTGCTCGGAGGGAAGGAGGTAGAGGAGTCGGGAGTGAAGGAGTGATGCTGAGCCTTGGACAATGGGGAAATGGGGAGAAAATGTTTCAGTTTTTGTCTTTGTTTCTCACTGTCCTTCTCTGCTTTAATTTGCAATAAATTAAATAAATATTCATCAAGCTGAGTCTGTTTTTTCCATGATAATTGGTAAGGGATCTCCCTGTCTTTATCTCAACCCGTAAGCTTTTCCATCTTATTTTCTTGTCCAGTTTAGAAGGAGGAGTGAAAGAATGTCTGAGTGAGCACCTGGCAGCCAGTTGAGGCTGGTCCCCATATCCACCTAATTCAGGAAAGTCTAGTTGAGTTTTCCCTTGCAGAACATAAGCAAAATGTAATCCAGAGTAAACAATAAGGTTGCTGATTATCTGCTTTTTTAGGCTATCCTAAAAATAAAGTAAAAATACTTCCTTACTACACTACACTGTTTAAAGTATTGTTCTGCACCTCACACATTCAGTTAGCTCCTAAGAAAATAGACTGCTATTCTGCATGTTTGAGTGAAGCAATATGAGGAAAGCATGTAGTCTTCACTTGTCTACAGTTTCTTATTCCAATTCAGCTCAACTTACCTAAAAAGGAATAATAAAAACTCACAGAATTATTCTACTACAGCAAAGCTAACATGTCACTTTCCCATCTCCCATACAACTTACAGTACTTGTAGATCTGTAGGACTGAGCATCCTTCCTTCACCCCACTGAACTTTATGTACGTTCCTGTACAGCAGAGTGAACCCCTTGAACACCCAGCAAAAGGGTTGTAGGAGGTGAAAGGAAGACCAGTTTCTGTGGCCATGGTGGAAGTCTACCCAAACTGTTGAAAACTTAAGGAAAAGGAAGAAAGGATGGGTAACTTTAGAGACACCAGGTGTTCCATCAGGCAGTCTGAATCAAAGGAAATATATATTCTGTAGGGATAAGATCCCTGGGTGGCAAGTGTAACTGTGAAGTGTTGAGGGAAGCTACAAACAAGCTGTTGAGATGGATACTCTCTGTGTTCACATTGCTGCCACAGAGGATAACTTTCATAGAATCATTGAATCATTCAGGTTGGAAAAGAACTCTAGGATCATCTAGCCCAACCTTCTCCGAATGTCTCCCTAACTCCTCGACTATGTTTAGAAGCGCCACATCTACCTGTTTTTTAATCACCTCCCTGGGCAGCCTGGTCCATTGACTAATCACTCTTTCAGTAAAGAAAAGCCAATAGCCAATCTAAACCTCCCCTGGCACAACTTGAGGCCATTACCTCTTGGCCTATCATTAGTTACCTGGGAGAAGAGACCAGCACCAGCCTCACTACAACCTCCTTTTAGGTAGGTGTAGAGAGCAATGAGGTCTCCCCTGAGTCTCCTCCAGACTAAACAATCCCAGTTCCCTCAGGTGCTCCTCCTATGACATATTCTCCAGACCCATCACAAGCTTCGTTGCCCTTCACTGCTCCCGTTCCAGCACCTCAATGTCCTTCTTGTACTGTGGTGACCAAAACTGGGCACAGTACTCAAGGTGCAGTCTCCCGAGTGCCAGGTACAGGGGCACAATCACCTCCCTACTCCTGTTGGTCACACCGTTTCTGCTACAGGCCAGGATGCCATTGGCCTTCTTGGTCACCTGGGCACGCTACTGGCTCATGTTCAGATGGCTGTCCACCAGCATCCCCAGGTCCTTTTTCACCAGCCACACTTCCCCAAGCCTGTAGCATTGCCGGGGGTTGTTGTGACCAAAGTGCATCACCCGGCACATGGCTTTGTTAAACCTCATACATGGCCTCAGCCCATCAATCCAGCCTGTCCAGACCAAATGTTAATGAGTATAACTTGAAAAATAGTGGAAGTTATTTATGAAATATCCATATCCTATGGAACATTTAAGTATTCCAACAGGACCTGTAACTTACAGCTTTTGCTCATTATTTGTAAGGTTGAAGATGGTCTGATAAACAGAAATTAGAAATTACATTGGAAATTTAGAGTTTGTAAAACTAATTTCTCTTTTGTGTTTATTTTACTATTAAAAACTGAATGATATAGGCTATAAAGTCAATAGGACATAATACCACTTTTAATTCTTTAATAGATAGGATTGCATTTAAGTATATACTTAAGAGATTTAAGCATTCACTGCTGAATTACGGCCCTGTTAGGACTTTATGGTAATTGTAGCATTATAGATCTTTGACAGTGATATACATAGTTAATTAATGTCACAGTGGAGCAGGTAAGATTTTGAAGCTCATCATAACAGAGCTTTTATTTACATCTGATATGAAAATGCATTGTATTATATGAATTCTCTGAGATATACATCTGTAGAGAAGATGGGCCAATCTAGCCAGGTGAGCATTAAGATTAGTTCTCCTTAACAAAACCTCTGCTTTTCCAGATCTCAACTTATTAATGATCTTGAAGGAAGTAGAACTGTATCAGTGATGCCAGAGAAAGACTGCGCCATCTTACAAACGTGTATAGTCTTTTTCAGGAATACACTCCTGGGCTATCAAACCAATGGCATCATATACATTACTTTCAAAAGGGTTAGGTTTCACACTGTGCAGCTAGAAATTATTGTCATATATGGAAAAGTTCCATCTGAAAGAAGAAAATACTACTTTTGAAGATTGTCTTCTTCTAATGAAGGACAGTTGACTTGGATGGATTTTTGGGGAAAGAAATATGGGTAAAAGTGCTAGAGAGTTCTGGATCATAGCTGTTGGCTGAAGCTTATTTGAGCACCACAGTAATATAGTGGTAAACAACAATTAATAAATAACTAGCAAATACTACCTGAACTTTAAAATTGAGGTTGGATATCTCTCTCAAGCATATGTTCTGTTACCATAGGTTATTTGTTTTGGTGCAGGAATTAGGAGATATAGCTCTTGAAGTTGAACAATGTCAGAAGGTCAGACTAGTTCATTGCATTGCTCTTACACCACGTAAAATCTATGAGTGTATGAGCTTTGGAGATGAAATTGCATACCAAAGTATTTGTTCTCTTATATGTGAAAAAAAGCTCCTTTATGTAGGAGACTTGACATACCAGAATAAAGTGCATCAGCCTGCTTTCTGTAATACTATCTATCAGATGCATTGTGAGAAAATTATCCTTTGCATACGTGGCTGTACACACGTTGCATAAATTGCCAGGTTTTGCAAAAACTTCTCTACTATTCTTTACTATTATGTAGACTGATGTTTTAAAAGATACTGGGCTATTTCTTCTGTACAGCACTGAATTTTAATGTGTATTTGGTAAGATTCGAGCTGAAGTAATGTTTAACGGTTTTGTATTTTACAATTATTGCTCCTGAATTTTGTACTTGCATATTTTATTAGTTATTGTTTTTGTTGTTGTTTGTACTTACAAGGTGCTCGAAACAGTCAGTTTATACTGTATTTTTATTACACAGTTGGACAAAATAGTTTAGCACAACATAGTTTAATCAGAACTACTCAAAAAATCAACTTAGACTTGATTTTGTAAAATCATGAGTAGTTTACATGTACAACATGCCTTTTTCAAGAAGACATTCTGTGGCTGGAATGTGCATGAACAAGGCTTTTAGTTTATTCTTTCCTTCTGTAAAGACTGAGTAAACTGAAATCACAAGATCAATCTTGTATGAATATTATTCCCTGTGGGACTTTTGAGAGAAGTAAAAAGAAGCCTGATTCATTTCTGATAGAAAGCATAAAAAGTGCTAATAAGTTTCAGTGCAAAGTTAGAGATGCAGGACTGGAGACAACTAGATCCATAGATTAGATTGGACATTAGGAAGAATTTATTTACTGAAAGGGTTATCAGGCACTGGAAAGGGTTGCCCAGGGCAGTGGTGGAGTCCCCATCCCTAGAGGTACTAAAAAGATTTATGGATGTAGTGCTTAGAGATATGGTTTAGTGGAGGACTTATCAGTGTTAGGTTAATGATTGGACTTGATGATCTTAAAGGTGTTTTCCAATCTAGGCAATTCTGTGATTCTGTAGAATTGAAAAGGTCCAAGTAGAGCTCTATTTGGAGATTTATTTCTCAAAAGATTTTTTTCCTTCATCAGATGACACTGGTTCCAATAACAGTCAAAACTCTCCATGAAGATACGTCAGGGACATATATCAAAATCATGTATATTCTTTGGGACTTGGCTAGAACTAATTGGCTTTGGAATCTGTTTCTTTTTCAGTCCTGAGTGATAACTAAAAGATCAGAGCATCTGACCTTATATTTCAGTGGCTGCAAATGTCACCTGAGGTGGAAAAAAAAATAATTAACAGTGGTGAATGCTTGATTATGTTAAAGAGACAGCAAAAGGGCTAAACAAGCCTAGCCCACTGTCAAGGTTTAGGGTCAGTCCGCTAGACCTATAACAGATCCTCTCTGTTAACCCCTCTTTCCAACCCAAACAGGGGAAGAGAAAGGGAATGAGGAAGAGAGACTTATGGATCTCTCTTGGCCCTCCTCCTCTCTCAAATGGAGACAGAATGGGAATAAGAGAGAGACTTACAGATTAGAAAAGAAAAATGAAGCAGCTTTAATGAAAATAATAATAATAAAATTGAATATATGCAAATATATAGAAAACCAGTTTTGAACCCAACCCCCCTCCGATGGCAATTGATGACCATCACCACTGATGCTATGGAGCAAGTACTGGGGAAGTCACAGACTGGACTCAGCAGCAGGCAGGAACTGGATTCAGGAGCTGGATTATGGGGCTGGATTCCAGAACACTTGGGTCAGGATTGAAGGCAGAATGGACACGGTCCTCCTCAGATGCTGGCCACTGAAAAAGAGAGCTGGACTCTTGTGAGCCCTCAGCTTGATACTGAATATGACATATATGGAATGGAAAACCTCATTGATCAGTTTAGGGTCACCTGTCCTGACCACTCCTCCCTGCAGGTGCAGCCTTTCACTTTCTGCACCCCATGATGTGGTACACAAGATTTAGAAGTGGCCTTGGTCTGCATACCAGTCCTTAGTAGTAAGTCTAAACATGGAGCATTATCACTGCTGGAAGCAGATACTGTCTGCAAAACTTCAGAAAGTGCAATTAGTTAGAAGAGACTGAGCTGAAAAGTAAAATCACTGAACAGAATTAGTTTGGTCCTAGCTCATACCAGGACACCCATAATAATATATCAGCAGGTGGCTACACTACTTACAGGGAAATAACCAAGTCTGAGTCTCTCACTTCCTAAATCAAGACCCTCCTTATCAATATTTTTTGTATTTTCACTTCTGCTTAGTAAATCTCTAAACCCTGCAAAATGTATCACTTTCCTGAAGAAATGGAAAAGCTTTCTAAGCTTGAAAATATACACAAAACCAGAAAACATTACCAACACAGCTCTAAGGACATGGATAACAGGGAAAAGAAGTCACAGAATCACTATGGCTGGAAAAGACCTTTAAGATCATTAAGTCCAAAAGTTACCTAACTCTACCAGGTCCATACACCCTGCACCATATCCTTGAGCGCCGTATCTAGATGGCTTTTAAATACATCCAGGGATGGCAATTCAACCACTGCCCTGGGCAGCCTGTTCCAGTCTTTGATAAGCCTTTTGGTATAGAAGTTTTTCCTAATGCCCAACCTCAACCTCTCATGACATAAATTAATGCCATTTCCTCTCTTGTCCTATCAGTTATGAGTTGTGAGAAGAGACCAACAGCCACCTTCCTACAACCTCCTTTCAGGTAGTTGTAGAGAGCGATAAGGTCTCCCCTCAGCTTGCTTTTCTTCAGACTAAACAACGCCAAGTCCCTCAGCCACTCCTCGTAAGAGTTATTCTCAAGACCCTTCACCAGCTTTGTTGCCCTTCTCTGGACCCGCTCCACCTTTTATACTGAAGTGCCCACAACTGAACACAGTGCTCAAGGTGTGGCCTTACCAGTACTGAGTACAGTGGGACAATCACTTCTCTAGTCCTGCTGGACACACTATTCCTGATGCAGGCAAGGATGCCGTTGGCCTTCTTGGCCACCTGGGCACACTGCTGGCTTATATTCAGCTGGCTGTCAATCAACACTCCAGGTCCCTTTCTGCCGAGCAGCTTTCGAGCCACTCCTCCCCAAGCCTGCATGGGGTTGTTGTGGCCCAAGTGCACTTGGAGGGGGGTGATTGTGCCCCTGTACTTGGCACTCGTGAGACCGCACCTTGAGTACTGTGTCCAGTTTTGGGCACCACAGTACAAGAAGGACATTGAGGTGCTGGAGTGGGTACAGAGAAGGGCAACGAAGCTGGTGAAAGGGCTGGAAAGTATGCCCTATGAAGAGCGGCTGAGGGAACTGGATTTGTTTAGTCTGGAGAAGAGGAGACTGAGAGGAGACCTTATTGCCCTCTACAACTACCTAAAAGGAGGTTGTAGCGAGGCTGGTGT
>JAVFHW010085516.1:0-48347 GCA_032159205.1 Eurystomus glaucurus suahelicus
CTGCCAGCCAAGCAGGCCCTTCAAATGACACATCTCGGTGCACATCAGACATCCACACTGTTTCCCATGGAGTCCTCTCCTGCGGCTGCAGGTACTCCAAGGTTGGACGGTAAAGGCTGGCAGACCTTGTTCTCCTCCCTGCTGCCACAACAGACTTTGTTCATGGAGGAAAAACCAGACGCCGTCCCCTTTGGCTTTTCTTTCTCACAAATCTAAATTCTCCATCACTGGGAAATGGGTTGTGCTAGCAAAATTCAATCCTGTCATCAGATATGGGTTTCTGGAAAGCCAAACTGGAAGGCGTTCTGCAGCCTGTCGAGAGTTCAGGCTGAGTTGAAATATTAGTGCTTGGTTTTACCAATTAGTCGAACAACACGTTTAACAATAAACACTTTCATACAGCAAGGACACATGCAGAATTAAAAAATGCAGCAGATGTGCAATACTGCTTAATATGGCTTTTAGCTTAATTCATCTTATTGCAGAAATCTGTAATTCTCATGGTCGGGTTTCTGAACAACAGCTACTGATGGAACCTTTTGCCTGTTGCTGGGGTTTTGTGGTCAAAAAAAAACCCCAATCTGAAAACAATTGCTATAATAGCACTATTAGCTTTGATGATTTGCATTTGACAGCAGAGTTTGGAAGTAAGAGAATTTACTCTGGGAGAACCTGATCGTGTCCTTGCAAGTGTCTGTAGGGCTTCTTATACTGGGGTCTCGTATAGGCACCCCATGAAGTTCTTTGTAGGAAACAGGTTATTGCTAGAATAAGCTGGCTGGCAACAGAGGCCTATGTTTGAGTGACACCTCCCATCCCACCACACCTCAAAAAGCACCAGAAAACAACAGTAAAATGCAAGGAGGTGCTACACTCTTGTCTCCCACCACCTACCCGTGATACAGGTGATTCGTCACAGTGCTGGAACCATGAGAAAGCAGATTTCCCTTAACACCCCAAAAGATGCAACCTCACTCCTGCAGATTGCAGAGCACCAGAAAAGTCACCTAAAGGAGGATGGGGCTTGTTGCCCCTTTTCTCTTCTCCTTCTGAAGAACAGCATCTCCTCTAGATCCTGGATCTCTGTGTTTTGACCAGGTCTAGTGGACCTTGAGACTACTGGTTTTCCAGTGTGGCTGAACAGAGATTAAAGGCAACAAAATGAAGAATGCAGTGATTGTTTGTATTGAATAACAGCCTCAGAACTGTGCACAACAGCCACTGTGGTCTCGCAAGAGACAGCCCTTCCCAGCTGAACATCCCCTCTGAACACATAGTCCATAGGACTGTGTGGGAGAACCAGGTATCTCCACCACCAGCATTTCTGAAGCAAGGAGCACTGTCCCTGGAAGACGGTTGTATTTTGTATCCTACCTCTATTTCTAGCAAAGCATCCAGGAGCTGCACAGAGGAGTTGAGAACTGAACCTGCAGGACGACAGCTCAGCACCTTTTGCTACAAACCAAACATTTCTGTCCCAAGACAAGCAAACATGATCTTTCCACAGGCTTCAGGAGGGCCCAGGCTCAGCTGATCCCTGGCCAGGCACTCACCACTACTAAATATTTCTTCAAAACCAGAACTTTTCCAAATTACCATCAAAGTACCAATTCTAGAGATATCAGACTATTTGTTTTCTTTTATTTCCCTCTTATCTTTTGAGTGGGGCAGTAATTCTGTCACTCCATGTATACTATGAATAACATACACACTGTTTGCACTTATATATATGTGTATTATAGACCTTTAATACTCAAAGAAACTTATAATTGATTGTAAATGTTATTTTAAAGGGATATGCATCATACTAGTGATATGTGTATATGTACACACCAATGTACACAAATGTGTGTCATAGAATCACAGACTGGTTTGGATGGGAAGGAACCTTTAAAGCTCATCTAGTCCAACCCCCCTGCACTGAGCAGGGACATCTGCAAACAGAGCAGGTTGCTCAGAGCCCCGGCCAACCTCACTTGCAATGGTTCCAGGGATGGGACATCTCCCACCTCTCTGGGCAACCTGGGCCAGGCTCTCACCACCCTCATTGTAAAAAATTTCCTCCGTATATCTATTTTAATACACATTCTATATTAGTATGCCTATAGGTATACATATACACACAATACACATAGGAGACCCTCTGTAGCTAACCACAGAGCTCAGCACTGTGCCCTTTTCCCATCGTGCTTACAGTCTAAAATGAACACCAGGCTTTTAAAGCTACTTTTATTGCCTTAACCCCATCAGAAACAGCCCAACCTTGTGCAGCCTCTTTGACACAGACGTTAATTTTCACTTGCAGCTGTGGCAATTAGAAAGTGTACTTAATAGAGTGTCATGTTAATTGTTGCAGAGTTAACCAATTTCTCCATTTAATTGTCAATTGATTAACCTATTGAAATGGTAAGTGACTCAGTTTCCTTCCAGAACAAACAGCAGCCACATATTGTAGCTTCATCCAGCTGGAGGGGGTACTCTGTGATTTGCTCAGCCTCAATGTGCTGGTATTTTTCTACACCTCCCTGAGCTTTTAATTAGATGAGCCAATTTTACATGTATTTGTCTGCTGGAAAGGTTATCTGTGCTGGAGCTGACCTGCAGAGACAAGGTTGAGCCTAGCAGTCTTAATAGAAAAGGATTTCAGCTATGACTGCTGTACTTGATTGCATTGTAATGGTAATTAACTTGAGACTTTGCCTCCCTCAATGTTTTTTTGTAGCTTTAACTATGCAATGAGATGTTTCCTCTGTCATATATATGCACTTATTAAGCTCTCATTGGATTCTAATATGCATGCAAATAGTCAAGAGTTTCTTAAGGCTAATACTAGACTATGTAGATTGTAGTGCCATTAAGTCACTACAAAGATGTAGCCTGCAGCAAACTTATAAGTTTTTTTTTTCTTTTTCCGTGAGTGTATGTGAGAGTTTGATTTTCCCTTTTTAAGCTTCTTCTTCAACCTAAAGGAGGCAAAATTCCCTCCGCATACTTTTGCTCCTTTTTATCTGAAGGACTCTGAGCGCGAGTGCCCATTTGAACAACTTTTCCTTTCCCAACGAGCCTAAAAATGTGCTTGTGTTTTAAAAGGAAGATCCCGATGCCCTTAATTCAGTTTTTCAAGTTGGTTTGTAATCCACCCCCATTCCTACTCCTTTCTCCGAGCGGCTCGTTTGAAAGCCCCCGGTATCTCCTGTGTTTCTGCATGTTCTTTTACAGTACGGCGCTGTCATTTAATTACGAGACAATCCCCCACAACTGAGCAAGCATTTTCATCATTGATAATGTTGGTAGCAGGCAACTGAGACAAAATGATTACAAACCTATGTTGGGCTCAATAGTCCTTTAGAGGATTTCTCTCTTAATAGTCCTGGCTCATTCATGTTTGGTTCAGTACATTTGTTCTTTAAAAAAGGCATAGATTAGAAGAGTTTCAGGGTAGGTTAATAACTCAACTGAAAATGGCTGCTCGCATTGTCAAAGTCTGTTCCTGCAGTTGCCTGGTGCTTTCTTCAGTTCTTCCACACTGCAGCTTTGGCCCAGTTGGTAAACAGCTTAAGTCCAGACATCTTTTCATTCTCCGCGCAGCGGATTGAAATAAAAATGCATATAAGTGGCGACTGACTGGCGCTGGCCTGACAATAGCCTGTAACATTATGCAAGGGTATTTACATAGGAATAAGGCCTTGGTAAAGAAGACAGGGGCAATTAATGACTAGGGCCACACATATAAGGAAAGTTTGTCCAATCTTTTCTTCAATAAAGATCTTTTGTAAAGTGCTATGGAAACTCATGGAGGCCCCCAAACAGACTAGGAGAGGGACTTTTGTGGTGGGTTGTTTTTTTTTTTGGTTGTGTGGTTTGTTGTTTTGGCTTTTTTTTTTACACTTTAAGTTAAAAGGGCCAAATGTTGTAAAGGTAAAGTGTAATTCTTCTGTGGTTTTGAATTTTTACTATTACAACTTTTTTTTTTTACCCCTTTCTTTCAGGAGAATTTGTTTTGTGTGGCTTTTTCCCTAGGAGAACACATGGAATAAAGAAATAAAGTGAATGATGTGCCTCAGCCAGGCAAGGTGGTGGAGGTGGACAGGAAGAGACCTGTCGCAATGCTTGACTCCTCCTGTTAGCGTGGGTTTGGATTTTAAGCTAATTTGTAAGCATTTAAGGCATGATTCTCATCTCTCTTACACCCCAGCAGCTCTGCTGGGGCTATCAAAGCGCTTCCTGGCAGATGGAAGATAGGCAACACCGCCTTCCAAATTCAGCTTTTTCCTTTGTTTTGTTCTGGTGGATTTGGGTGTGAGTGATTTTGACAAACCGAGGAAGCCCCACACGCTGCCTTTGGGTTGGGGTGCTGAAGGCGGAGCACCATCAGCAGAGGGTCCTGCAGGAACATAGCCCAGGGCAGAATTTAACCCCAAGATTTCATCCTGCCAGATGGGATGCTCTCCCTCGGGCTTGCAGACACAAATAATGAGCCCATTTCCCTAGGAGAGACCAGTCTACATCCCCCTGGGGCAAGGATGGCACAAAAGAGTCACAGCTGATGATGCCTCCTCCATCAGTGGAGACTTGAGTCAGTGGGTTTGCACATCTTGACACAGAATGGACACAACCCTTTGGGTCTGAAGCCATTGCCACCATGATGGGGATCCTGAGAGCTCTTCATGAACGCTGTACAATCCTTCGGTGTCTCTTTTTGCTTCTCAAGAAATTTAAGTCATTGTCCTCTAAGCCTTGCCTGCCCCCATAGAAGTGTTGAGGAACAACTTTTCTGTGGGCTGCCATCACACTTCTGTTGATGGCAGCTTGAATATGCCCACACCAGTTCAGTTTCAATTTCAGGTTTATCTGTCAGTGTTTAGAGACTTTGCTTTTATTCTAACACATGAGGAGAGCTTCTTGATCTGGGTTAATGCTGTAACTTTTTTAACACGCTATTCAGCGAGCCATAGGTCTCTATCTTGAAAGCTGAGCAGGGATCCTACTGCTCAACCCATCGTATATATTCAAGAAGTCAGTCCTTTCATGGGCATGAATGAGGAAAGCCCCATTGAGTTCTGCCATGCTTTACACCATTTCGTGATCTACCACTGGATCCTTTTCCTTTTAGAGGTTTTTATAGCAGAATATAACTCAATGAAGAGAGAAGTACATTTCCCAGGACTCTCTGTCATGCAACTTTCTTTCTTTAAAATAATTTTTAAAATCAACTCTCCTGTGGAAATTAATTCCTAAAATGCTTGCTGGACACTGAAGCAGGGGAAAGAAATGTTAAAAGCACAAATGGATGGTTCCTATGAGAGAAGTGTACATGGAGCAGAGAATATGTTTCTGTTGCAGCCCTGGAAAGCTGCAGAAATCAATGCTTCATTCAAGGCTATTGATCAGTACTAAATTAATTAGACTTCAAGGCTTATGGCAGTTGATAAGACAACTTGTTAATTTAGTCAATGATAGTGTTTTCCCTAAAGCAGCAAATACCCTCTTTCTCAGAAAAGACATTTCTAGCACTTGCTACCCGACTTTCCCCCCCTGCTTTTATTAAAAAAAAAAAAAAAAAATTAACTTTACATTTAAATTAAGATAAGAATTGGACGGGGAGATACTTCTATTTACCCCTATTTGCCTTCTTTTGCTCTAATGTCGAAGCGGGGTGTCGATAACATCTGATGTAATTTAATAGGACGGCAGCATAACATTTAGCTTCTTCGACCCCAGCCCATTGACAGCGATGTTCATTTGGAAAAGCTGGTGGGGAGAGGAGGGAGGAGGGAGAAAACCCACTTTCTAAATGTATGGGTTGTTTTTTTTAAGTGGTAAAACCAGAGCTTTTGCTTCCCAGGCGAGAAGGATGCTCATGGCCACTGACAAAGGCATGGGCGCTGCTGGTCCCGCGAGCAGTGAATGAGACGAAGGTATCCCAGAATACCCTGGACATGGGGCTGTACTTCCTGCTGGCTGGGAAGGACAAAAGGACAAAACCGATGGAGTGCCGGGGTCCCACCACCAGCTCTTGGAGGCACCAGTCTGCTACCAGCAGCACTCCAACCCTCGGAGAATGCTAATAAGCCACTGAAGAGCTCAGCTTTCCTGCCATAATTCTATAGCGCCGTTGAGGACCCCATAGTGTTCACTAAATAAAGACAACTAATTGAGAATTTTTTGCACATTTTGCTCAGTGGACTTGTTGTTCAGGCGGTTGGTTGGGGAGAATGTCCCCTACTGACAACAGGGCCTGATTGTTTTGGCAGCCGCCGGGTTAGCGCCATTTCCCGGGCCTGAGGCTGACTTTCGAAGTATGACAAAAATGTTTCATTTTGGAATTTTTTTATTATTTTTCTTTTTAATTATGTGGCTGGGAACCATTCAGGCTTCGCGAAGAACAGGCCATGCGGTGTTTGTGTTAAAATACATAAATAAATTTTTAAAAATTGCTGGCAGAGTTTCTCAGCATAAAACCTTTGGTCTCTCTCTCTTTTGCTCCTTGCCCTCTCTTTCCCCCCCCCCCTCTTTTTGTTGTTTTTTTTTTTGTTGTTTTTTTTACTCTATTTGCTGTGGTGAGGCCTACATTTTTGAGTCTGCAGGTGACACTTTGATTGAAACTAAAATTAATAAATCAGCTGAAAAGCTCACACCTACAGCTCACAGCAGGGCCTTGAAAACACGGTTATAAAGGGAGCTTTATGCCCTTGTGTAAAGAAGGAATAAATTACAGAAGCACTTGTTGCCCTTGGACTCGATTTTGCTTTGCAGGCTGGTATCTTATTTTTGGAGCTTATTGTTAATCAACAGGTTCCTTGTAGGTTTAGCAGGTGACTTTGCTATTAATCTCCTATTTGACCACTATAGCATATTAATGAGGTAGGCTTCTGGATGTGGCTATGTCTCCAGCCCAAGGAATTAGTTTAAAAGGTGCACTCTTTACTCAATTGCTCACAGTTAACGATGCTGCAGCCCAAATGCAAAGTAGCATTTTCTACAGCTTGTGTAGCATTAAGAGTGTTTTACTAACATTATGTTCCTCACTGTGCTTTTCTTCTGTTGTATACTTATTTCTTCTCCATGGAGGGCTATTATCAGGCTTTACTGGTCCTTCCTTCTCTTTGTATTTTTGGGGGCTTTCTTCATTTCTTATTCCCTTAACAAAATAAAGAAATTATATACAAATGACAAAATGATATCCTTTCTTATTAATGTGCACCTTGGTTTTAATTAAACAATTCCAGAGCGCTTTGGAGGTACCACTGGATTTCAATGAAATGCTCAGCTCAATATTTCTCTTCAGAACTAGCTTAATAAATATCATTATAAAGTGCAGGAATTCAACCAGCCCCATTTCACCTTGTATTTTGGGTCTGATTTAAGCTTGGAGTGAGGATACCTATAGGGGTACTTTAAGAATATAAAGAAAAGCCGAGGATTTAAGACTTAAATTTGTAATTACAAGGATCTGCTAAAATACATAATATTATGAGCCAGGCTACAAAACACCCTGGTGGAAACAACAGCTTTGTTGTAATACAGTAATTTCCACATTCCAAGGAACATGCTCTGCCATAGATGGTTATTACTGGCGTTTCCTTTCATAACTTTGAGACGTGTGGTCTACCTCCCAAACAGATACATTTTCCTATTTAAATTAGGACCGTCAGGCTTATGCCTGCAGATTCCCGGCATTTTTTTTAACAAGGACTCTTACACGCAACGGCATACTTGTGTCAGGTTAGATGTCAGCCTTGGGTTTTAGCCTGAACCGTAAAATATCTGTCTTTTATGGATTAAGGTCAAAGTTATCACGTTACTTTGGCTTGGCATTTTGGTATTCCTCTTCTTTCTTCTCTTTTAATTGGGATATATATTTAAAAAAAAAAAAAAAAGAGGAAACAAAATGTGCTAGAGGAATTTGTTTTAGAGCAAAGATATTTAAGGTATTAGTAATACCTTCATTGTGGTCAGCAAGGGTTAGGTGCTGGCCCCCTCTGCCTCTCACAAAAAAAAACCTGTGGAAGCAGATGTGCATCCCATAATCAAAGTCACATTCAAATTCCTATCTATATTTTCAGAAATTTAAATGAATTTAAGCTGCAGCCATCACAGGGTGCTCTAGTTGGAGCCTCTGACAAGTGCTGAGGGCTCAGCTCAGCTGGGGAAGGCTCCCCAGAATGATTCACTGGAGTGAAGCATCCTCATGGATAGCCAGATATTCTTGGTCATGGAGGGACAAACTATGGGGGAAAGATGAAATTCATCTGCAGACCTCGCAGCACCCTGGCTGCAAAGCAGGTGTGACGAATGCTTACGGTGAAACACCCAGAAACATGCTGACAAGCTTGGATCCGACCTGAGGTGCTACCAGCACAGGATGTGTGCAGTTCATGCCCGCACCTCTACATCTCCCCAGGATGAGCTAATTGGGCTCGTTCTCAGACATCCATAACTTGACCGGTTAGCTTGTTAAAACCAAAGTGACATCTCCCCTATCTCAAGCCAACAAATTACCTAATGTTACTTGGGAAAAAAAAAAAAAAAGAAAAAAGAAAAAAGAAAAAGGAAATAGAAAGGTGTTTTCCAGCTCTGAGAACACACTCAGTAATCGTCACTGAATTTATGTTATTACCTTTTTAAGGAACCACCATTTAAATGGATTTTTGTTCAGAGGTTTTGTGTTGTGGTCTTGTTTGTCAGGGTTCAAGGAAGAATGAATTTCTACCACACAGGCACAAACCCCTATAAATCAGGGTTCGTCATTAAAACACTGGCAAACCCTTCACTGAAGTGGTGTTAGTGGGGGCTGCTCTACAGCATATTTCTAAGGAGGAATAGTTAATGTAACACGGTTTGGGAGCCCTTCCCATCCCCAGCCCCCATCTCCCCCAAACTACTTATGGCACAAGGAGGTTTGAGCTTATTTTGTCTTTTCACAACTTAGCAAGATCAGACACATTTCTGCAATGCATATGCAGATTTTACCTCTTGTTACTTTCTCTAATGAGCTTTCACTTAATCAATTTGACAGTAGCCTTTCTTCCTTTTTGCTTCGTATCCACTAGGAAAGTATTCAGGAAAAAGTGTTAACAGTTTCAAGGGGTATTAGCAGAATGAAATGGTGGCACAGCCAAAATTAGGAAGATGGAAAGAGTGCTTTGCAAAAAGAAAAAAAAAAGGGGGGGGGGTTAAAACAGGGGATGTGGATTTAACAGGAATGCTTGTCTAGGAAATGAGCAGGACCACAGACACCACTTTTATTTCCCTGCAAATAATTTTTGAACAATGCTAATAATGAGTAGAGAAATACTGATTTTATGTAATTCCCTGGGTTATAGAAACAAGCACTTTTCTTAATAATATGTAACCCTTTTGAAAAAAAAAAATATCGTCTTTAATGAGCTATTGAATGGGGGCTCTAGCCACAGCCAGTCATCCAGGACAGGGATGCTGGAAATCCCAGTGACCTGCAGAGCCATGGGAAGGGGTCCTCAGGCCCTATCAATCCTACACTCCCATGTTATCAAAGTCAGCTACGTATTTCATTCCTGTGTGGAGGGGTTTGATGCTGAAACCCCTCTGAGGACCAGGCATGGGTATTTTCAATGAAGCAGATGATCAGAATAAGTGTGATCTCTAGGAAAGGACAAGGGATGACAATGTCCCACCAACTCTGTCTCAGTCCCCTGGGCCCAAAGGATGTCCATAGAGGACATTTGATACTTCATTATACTCATAATTTATTACTTGTGAAATTGTTTGAGCACTGTTGCAATGCGAGACCCCCCAGGACGGAGTGGAGGTGTCCATGACTGGTGCTGTCTTGGCTTGCAGAGGAATGCTGTGCCCCAGTGCCTGGCCAACCAAGCTGCACTTCTGCCTTCTCTTAATTTGCAGGCTCCAACAACCCCTGATGGAACCCCTCCACCCTTCTAGAGTGGGTGTCCTTAAGCGTGGCAGTGGCTTTCTCCAAAAAACTGCCAGCTCTGATTGCATCCCTCATTTAGGGGTCTCATTGGGCAAGGAGGAGCCAGGGTAGACTGGATTTCACAGCATCTGCAGGCATTTGACTCCTAAAATGTACATGCAGAAACAGAAGTCAGTGCTCTGCATGGTATGAAAACCAGAAACTGGCAGACGAATTGTCCCCAAAGTGGTGGTGTTGCATCTCTCTGAGCCAGCGCTTATGCATTCAGTGTCATCACTAAGCTGTGTCATCGCTGAGGACATCACTAAGGCATTAAATTCATAATAGCAAAGTGGCAAAGGACTGCTGACACATCCTTACTGACAAGGAACGCAAAGCTTTAGCTGGAGCTTTCGTGAGAGCCACAGACTGCAGGAAGGTGGCATGGGCAGAAGGAAAATGCTCATGGGTAAACGGCTGGGGGTTCCTCCTGGTCAGCAAACCCAATGGAGACTGGTGGCCTGATCTGGCTCTCAGGGGCAAATTTTGGAGCCCAATTCCTGCATTCCTGCTAAGCAGATCCTTCACACAAAGTCACCGAGTCACTTCACAAAATGCTGGCCAAGGGGTCACAGCCCGGTTTGCAGGATTAGACCACATGCAGGCAGTGGGGCTGCACCTAAGGAAAAGGTTTTCCTTTCTCTTAATGGGAAATTCATATCTTGATGCAACAGAAGGTGTGGCCTTTATTCATGGGTTTCTTTCCCTGGGTACCAACAACAAAATGACCATATTCAACTGTTTGCTCTGTTGGCTGTGAGCCAGTTCAGGACAGCATCAAGGAGCACTGAGTGTCTGACACTGGTGCTTCTAAAGATAAATCCTCACCCCAAATTATCACTGAGATAGAGAAAGAAATAGAGGATAGCACTGCCAAGTAGGAAGTCTCCTCTGAACTCAGTCTGAATTCTACACTGAAGTCTACACTAGCTTTACTCTTACCAGAGAAATGAGCCTCATAGAAGGTCCTTTGCTAACCGGAGCCATGGTTACGTGATACAGTTATCACCTGGTGCGAGCCATGGCTGTGGTTAGGCGATGTGCCTTAGGTTGGACTTGATGATCCTAGAGGTCTTTTTCCAACCTAAAAGATTCTATGTGGGGAGCACGGGTCCTACTCCTTGCAGTGGTGAAGGCCTCCAGCATGACCTCAGGTGAGTCTCTCACCATCCCTTCCTCACTTGAAAATAAAGATAACAAGGTTTTCCTGTCTTGCTGGGCCATGAAAATAAATGTGGAAACAGTGAGGTAGTCACAGAAACAGGAACTGAATGGATGTCTGAGACATTAAACCTGAAATTATCCAAAGGATGCTTGTGTTGGACGTGTTTATCTCCGTGTCTGAAACCAGGACATTTATAAAGGAAAATGCAAGTGATCCTCTCCCTCTAGCTATGCTCTGTTTCTTTTCTAAAATGGATTCCTCCCTGGTTTCCCAACCCACAAAACAACCACTTTTCGGCTCAACACTGACCAGCTCCATCATGAGACACATAATTACAAAATTAAGCAATAATGTGAAGTTCCCCACTGCCAGACCAAGAAAACTGGTAAGAAAACGTGGCTGTCATTAGTCAACACTGAATCTAGTTTTCAACATCATTGCCTGCAAACTGAAGGATTATGTCCCAATAAATGCTCCAAGTGTCTGCTTCAGTAAGCGAGGCATTAATGGCATTGCCTTTACATATTCTGATCTTATTTTGCCCTGGTAGAAATTAAGGGTGGTGTTCGGACAACGTGTGCTTGTCAGAGGAAACAACCCAGAGTGGCGGGGCTGAACCTTGCAGGTCTGCAGAGCAAAGGGGGACACATGGATCTGGTGAGGCTTTAGCTGGGCTTTGCTTTCCTGGCACTATTTCCATCCCAAAACGGGGACCACACCACTGTCGAGCCAGAGAATGTGCTCCAACACGACTTTTCCAAAACCACTCTTTTGAAATATTTTATTCTGATCTTATTTTTAAGTTGGGGTCCAAAACCTTTAAATCAGAGGCAATTTTGTTTTCCTAGCTGTCAGCAATATTTTGGCTATTTTAAGAATGTAGGACAGGGTTAAGGATTAGTAGCAGCATTTCTTTTCTGTGTATCAGAGCTGCTTAGCAGTAATTAATTAGGACATTGGGTTTTGTACTCTTGGTTCAGGTCATTTGCCTATGAGCAGCTCAAGCCTTTTACAAAGGCACACTGCATATGTTTCTGGGTACCTTTTTGAGAGAAGATTTAAATTGGCCAGATGAATAATACTTTGCTACAAGTGTTTTGCCCTAGGCAAAAAAGGTTTTCTTCATATTATCATCGCCCGGAGCTGGAATCCTCAAGCTTGATGTGACTGGTGTTATACTGTCACATGGCAATGATGTAAGAACAGGAGCTCTCTGTGTCAGACAAATCTGGATTTAGGGGAATTATAGCAGATGTTGCAAAATGGCAACAGTTTAGCAAGTTCCTTTCATCCCCGGGTTGGGAGGCAGGTCCACAAAGTACACCCAGACAGAGAAGAATGTTATCTTTGATCCCTTTCACTCCGGGGCAAGGAGGCTCCACCCGATGAGGGATGCAGCAAGGCTGGAAATAAAAATAAATTTACAGTAGCCTGTTTGTTTTGTAATGTGAAAACTGGCCATTATTTATTCATGCACCTATAAAAGATTTTTACTGGAGGGGGGTAACATGTATTGGGTGCTATAAACAGATTAGAGCACTCAATATTAAGATTAATGGCATGGAAAAACACTTGGAAATTTGTGCGCGGTTAGATTATGAGAAAGACTTGCAGCTCCTCACCGCCATGGACAGTGGCACAGATGTGGTTTCATGCCAGGGAAATGAAGAAGGATGGAATATTATTGCCTCTGATACAGTGATGGAAAGCAAAAAGTTTATACATTGTGGGATATTGCATCAGTTTTATCCACCCTTTAGGATTTTTTTTTTTTTTAATGAAGGAAAGTGGAAATGTCTCTATTCATCTCTTCCTCCTTCATTTGGGTAAACAGCTCATTTTTACCTATGCAGAAACCAAACACATGATGACAACGTGACAGATCCTGTTTGCAAGAAAGCACCACCTGTGGTGAACAAAACATGCCCGTGTAGGACAAACAGTAACTCTTTTCATGAGTCTAAATCTGATTGGAATTTGGTCAGAATTTGCAGGATTTTTCTTAAATTGGTCGATTCATTAAAAAAAAAAAAAAAAAAAAATCCATTTGGTGACAGGCACAAAACCACGCCAGCCTTTGATTAGGTTTTAATAAAAAAATCCCTCTTACCACTTGGCAGTCACAGGGACTCGGCAACGTCCGGCACGGACACGGCTGCCCATGCTGCACAGATGGAGCTCAACCCTCTCACCCAATGTCTTCATGGTCACAGCCACACTGCCCAAAACCACCTTTCCCCATCCATCCTCGACCAGTCATAGCAAGTTCCCATCCCCAGAGGAGCTGAACTGGAGGGTTTTGAGCACATGCACGATAGCAACTGTGTTTTGTATCGAGGTCTCCCTTGCCTGAGCTTTCAACCTTCGTTTTTAAGAGTAGAAGCTCAGCTGGATTCAGTTCAGGAAGGTATTTAAGGACATGCTTAAATTTAAATATTGAAGTCATGCCCCTGTGCTTCAGGTCACGCACAAGCTTAAAATCTGCCCATCCTTTCATGCCTGCCTGGATTCAGGTCTAGCCCTGCATATGGTGCACCATGCTTGATCCATACAGGGGACACTGATGGAGAAAACTGTGTCAGTCTTCTGATGCACCTTTTCCATGGCTGCCTGCAGTCATCTGGGTCCCACACATATGTGAGATGTGAACAGGACCAAGCTGAGAGAAAGACATTGTGTCTACCACCCACAAAGGTGGCCTTTTGGTGCCATCTTAGGAAAAGCAACCGCAAGCAACTTTCCTAGGAGAACAGAAAGGCCTTCTCCGTCTCCATGCACATTTTGGATGTCCCAAACCAGAGGAGACCTGCAGCAGTCAAGCCAAGGTGACCTCAGCACCCTCTTGTTTCTGTCTCTGTGCTGACCTGCACCCAGAGGTATCTCCTACCCTGATCGTCCAGGCTAAGATGGTGTTTGCAAGGCAAGGACCTAACTTTTACCACACCAGAGGAAATCCCTGCCCCCGTCTGCCCACCAAACTGCTTGTGAAGGCACTTCTGCCCATGGGGAGCACCACAAGGCCCATACCTGCAGTAAACCTGTTTGGCAGGAGGCCCTTGCAGTGACCTAACAACACAGTATTGACCCCTCTGCATCTTCTGCATCCTCCTGCAGAACCAAAACCCTACAAGTGAAAGGCTGCAATGGACATTTTGCCAAGCACAACAGAGCCCACATCAGACAAGGCCTTTAAATGTTGCCACCAGGCAAATATCGGTTAAAGCAGCTCAATTGCACAACTATGGCTCGGCCGAAAGAATGCGGCAACACACACAACAGTCATGACATAAAATCGGTCACGCCATTTAGGGTCCCAGCCCCGTGTACTGGGAACCGGAGGTGTTCTAAGGAAAACATGGGATCAACACACACGCCCATTCAAGATGCCTAATCTTGTCTACACTCAAAATGGTACTGGCTAAAATTGGTTTTCAATTGATTTAAGTTCACTGGCACAAAGCCCTGTGTAGACATTCTTAAATGGGTTTAAAAATGGCTTATCAATTTAGCTTAAGACACTTAGTAGCTAAACTAAGCTAAATAGGCATAAGCCAGGTTTAAATTGATTTATGATGTCCACAAAGAGTTTTGCACTGGTTTAACTAAATTGCTTTAAAAACACACCGCCACTTTAGCCTTCAAAAGTGAGTGCCTACGAGTGTAAGGATTTAGGGTAAATGTCTTTAAAAGTGCCTAAATATCTGAGGAGCTTATGCCCCTTTTCCCTAAACAGACTTAGTCTTTTCGAAATCAGAAACTGTCCTTTGTAAATGCTACACCAAAGTGCCAAAAAAAAAAAGGGGGGGGGGGAGGGTTAGATCCTCCATGGTGTAAATTAAGGAGATATCCCATTTTACATCAGCTGGAGGAAAGCCAAGCCCTGCCTCAAATTTTTAAAGGGAAAGCAAAATTGTCCAAACCGCCAGGTTTCAAGGGGCTTGAGCTATCTTTTTCTTCTGGGTTTTCATTTAAATTTACCTCCTTTGCTATAGTAGACAAGTATGGTACACATGTATTGAAATAATTGCATTGCCTTACGCAGCATCCCCGCACACGACAGTTATTCAGGCTTTTATGTTGACGTGCATAGATACAGTTTGGAAGATATTTGAGTGTGCGTAGCCACATCTGTTGTTTTCTCTCTTAATGATTCGTAGTTAGCCAAAATAATAGAAAGCAGGCAGGGCTTTTTAATATCAGCTTGCTTGACATGAGCTTGTCTTAGTCAAAATGTTTATTCTGTGGTGCTCCAGCTAGCTTTGGAAATTCGTGTATCTATATGTATTTGCGTGTTTTGCTTGGCTAGGCACAAATTATGCTCTCAACTGGAAATATCACAAGTGTAAATAATTCGGAGACGTAAGTGTCTGAGCGAAACTCATGTAAAAGCTATTTGTTTTATGGATTTTGATCTCCAAAGTTTAAAATATGAGCAAACTTTTCATTAAGGGTTTTGCCATTTGTTTGAACACTCCTGTAGTAATTGGAAATGCAACAATTGTTTAAAAGTGGCATTGTCCATGAAAAGATTTAGTGAGGGATGAAGAAATTTCTTGAACCTAAAGACATAATCTGGTGATCCAATTCTCCCCACTGTGTCCATTCCCGTGAAACTCCATTTACTTTCTCCTATCCGTCACCAGCTCCCCCGCATCCCACCTAGCCAATCCTCTAGGTTTCCCACATTGTTTCCCCTTTTGTCTTTTCAGTCCAAACAGAAGAACAACAGACAAGGTTTCGAAGGGCAGGGAGCATCAGGGGCTGGAAGAGAATGGCTAAGATGAGGGTCAGAGTCCTAGCCCTACTGCCAACAGTTACTAGGGTTTGTGCTGCCTGGCTGGGCAGTGTTCAAAGACTTTGCTGGGCTTTGTTCCACTGTGTAGGGATTAGGCCTGGCGGTCTGAGAATTTGCCTTCTAATTAAAAAGGATAAAAGATAGAAGTAGCATTAGACTAAAACATAGCAGTGATACTTCACAGGCTTTTTTTTTTTTTTTTTTAGTCACTAAACTTCGAAAAAAGTGCTCAGGTTGTTTTATTTCTTTTGTTTTCTGCCTGTATGAAAAAAAAAATCATCATAAAGAGACGGGAGGGGAGGAGGAAAAGTTTTGAAACTCTTCCCAGCTGTTCCATATGGTGAGTGAAGGCTGAATTTCTGTGTGCACTGTGGCAATTTTGCTCGCTGACTATTGCATTTATTGACAAGGATTACACCAGCTCCCTATCACATCCTGTAATGCTGAACCAAAAGGTGAGGGAATTCCCCACGTCATCCTCCCTGGTCGAAGGAGTCTACAGGAAAGCTGAATTTCTTCTTCTGGCACAACCTCTCCTTTTTTTCTCCTTGTGCTTAGCCCTCGTTAGGGACATTCAAATGCAGCCACAATCCCTCCACTCAAATTAAGCGGGACACATTATTTTACCCGTGCAATGTGAAAAATGCCAGGGGCCGCATCCGGATAGCCATTTCTTATAGCGCCGCTTTAATTATGCTTAAAAAAATCATGCGTTTCCAGCAGGAAGGGGAGGCCAAATCCCCGCAAGCTGTTACTCGTGTGAGTAATCCCATCTCCTGCAAAAGCCCTATTCAGGGCAGCCGCCAAGATCCAGCCCCACGCAGGACGGTGAGGACGGGCGTAAATCCAGGGTCTGCCAGCCCGACAAGGGCTGCTGGAAGAAATCCCTGCCATTTACAACTTGATCTGCCTTTAAAAACATCCTCCAAAGCCGTAGCTGGGGCAGGGGGAGCGGTGGTGGTTTGGGGCGGCTCTGCTGTCTTCCCAGGACGACCGATTTTACCCTAAGAGAGAAGCTGAGGTGAGCAGTTGCGTAAGGGCCGCTGATGAGATTATATTAATTACTTTTCAGAAGGAGGAAAAAAAAAGGAAAAGAGGGGGTAGGAGTTTGGTGGAAGACTTGAGACGCTTTCAAAGCCGCCAAGCTCGGGTTGCAGGCAAGGATAAAGGAATGCCCTTTTGTTCCCACACATCTCCCGTTACGTCACGATGAGCCCAATTTCTTCTGAATTCTGGCTGACTTTGCACGTAGGAAATAATTTGGAAGAGACGACAGACCAGGCGAAAATTATTCACAGCAGAGAGTCATTGCACTTCATCGTACAGGATCCTAATGGGAAAGCATTTCTCACAGGAAAGCGTTTTCATTCATTAAAATTTTTGCGTGAGTTTTCTTTCCTCCGAGCCAGTAAAGATCAGATTTGTCCTGTGCCATAGCATGAGAAGAAACAAGAAGACTTAGAAGCATTGCTTGGGCAAAAATGTCGTTGTCTTTAACAAAAATGAGCGCTGTTAGACTGCTGTGAGTTAGCTCGAAAGCAACACTAATATGGCAAATTATCCCATTGATTTTAGGCAGGGTTCTTCATTGATTTTTGTTTAAAAAAATGGTAGTATGATACAGCCCATGGTGGCTAACTTCTTAACATCAGTGCATTTGTGCAAGGTTAGGAGTGGACTTCTACTCCTGCCCTTCCACTGAGTTTTAAGGACATGGAAATTTAATAAAACCTGCATGCTGCTTTCTGGATATCAGCATTTGAAATGAGACCTGCCCTTCTTTGGTGGATTTAGAAGCAAATAGATTCAATGTCCCCGCAGGACAATATTCCCAATTCTCTCCAGGCCTGCAGTCAGCTCCTTTCTGCCTCCATCCCAGAAAGCCAGACGCAGGATCAGGCCATGCTTTGGTGCTGTGAACCCCCTTGTATTGATTTATGTGCTTAATGTTGTTTCAGAGGGGCTGAAGCAAAGGCAAAGGTCCCCCGTCCCTTTTCGTATTCCAGAGGACCAGTGATGACCGGGATGTTTGCACCGTGATGGAGGTCACTTGGAGAAACCCTCCTTGCTTTTTAAACTGGTTTTGTGGTGAGGAGCAAGGATGAAAACCCCTCGGAGGAGCACTGCTCGGCTGCCGCACATCCAGACCTCCCCATGCCTCCTCCTCCTCCTCCAGCACTGCTCCTTCTGCGGGGCTCAGCCTGTTCCCATAACACAAACTGGGGTGAGGGGAAGGATCCTGTCATCCATTTCCCATGGGGCAGGGAAAAATATGCAGGGCATAAAGAGGGATTTCATATTTTTTTAAAAATACTGAATCCAGGAAGAAAGAAAACCAATCTATTTCCGCGGTGTGTTAGAAGCACTTAGCACAAGCTGGGTCGCCTCCAATGCCCCAAGAGAGGTGCAGAGGCGAGTGTCATTTCACTATTACTCTGCACTTACTCACCAAAGGAAGGAGACGATCCAAGGGGGCTTTATATGTGAAAGAACGTTCCTAATATTTGCGTGATCATCAACGAAAATATTTTAAAAGGCCAAACGAATATTCATTTATATTTATTTGCTTAATCTAATGATCTATTGTGATTCTCCCTTTCATCTATTCTTCCCTTGATGAGTGTGTGGCACTCCCATTAAGATTAATAGCGGTTTCACATGCACAGTCAGGGGAGATTAGACCCCTGCCCCGGCCTCCTGCCAGCCCCATGTATGTCTTTGGATTCAAGCTCCGAACCCTCACTGATGTCAGTGAAAGCGCCATGTGTACAAAAAGGCCCAATCCTGCCCGGCGCTGAGCATCCCCCCAGCCAGCCGAGGCATTTAGAAGCAGCAGGGCACAGCATCTCCCCGAACGCATTTATTATGCTGTAAAGTCTGGGACTGTCTGGGGAGCATATGTTTCTGTGGGGTCACCGTTTCTGTGAGCACGAGGGGGGATTTTTATGACAGACCAGTCTAGAATGGCATATGGGGACCAGCGCGGGGTGCACTGGAAGCATTTTCTAGCAAAATAAAATGCACAAAACCTGTCCCTGAACACACACATTACCGTCCTTCTACACAAAGTTATCTCCATGCACAGAAATTATGTTTTGTGACCATTGCAATTCCTCTCGGGCATGCAATATGAACCATCTCTACCATCACGGTCTGGCCCAGAGACATATTTGAGCCACCCAGTTTTGTAAATTATAAAATCATAGAATCATTTAGGTTGGAAAAGACCTCTAGGATCATCAAATTAGGTATATAATATATGATGTTTCTTTACCAGGCAGGGGCTGCTCCAAAGTCCTGGCATAGGAACCCTTCTGTCACTTTTGGTGGGATTTGGAGCAAGGCCTTTCCTCTAGTAGCATGAAAAATACTTCTGTTGCAAGATGGGCTCATCGTCTTGCTAAAATTTATGCTTTCTAGACACAAAAAGCTTTTGAATATTCCTAGCACAGAAAGCTGCTGGCAGGTGCAATGGTTTGCAGCACCTGAGCAGACGAGGTTTACGTTGTATGTAAGGCCTGATTTAAGAAAACATTTTTCTATCACTGCCTGATGAATTTGTATCATGCTTTTTCATTTGCAGCAGTTTACCAATATCCCCTTATTACATCTCGATCCTGTCCTTGTCAGATTAAGTACACCAGCTGCCTCAGCCCTTGTACCATGTAAGATTTTTTTTCCCTCCTATTTCCATGGTATTTCTGGGATGAGGAAAAGAAGGATTTGCTAATTGCTGGCACAGAAACTGAGCTACAGCCTCCATGTGTGACTTTCTGGAAACTACTAAGACGGCCTCATGCCTCAGTTTCCCCAGGCGTGTTGTGCATGTGGTGATACCTTTGACTTTCCAGCAGTACCTTAAGGAATAAGTGAAACATTTATCAAGCTTTTTGAGGCTGACAGGCATAAAGGGTGTTTTTAATGATGTTTGCCAGACTGCTTCCCATACTCATCTGGACTCTCTAATAGCAACACTAACTATTACCAATTTTTACCACCCCAAAGCACTGAAAAACGCTAAGATCCAGCCTAAGCAACATGGCCAAAGCCAGACATAAAGAGTAAGGAAGAGCCAGAAAGTGAGCAGGAGTCAGAGGCTAGCATGGAAACCGCTACACCATCTGTCCTCTCCACGTGCTCGAAAGACATTTCACAATTAGAGTATAACTGAGTATATGACATTGTTTCCCTGCATTGTATTCAGGCTTCGTTCTTGCTTGTCGTAATGACCTCATTATTGATTTGTGGGGCTTCCACTTAGACCTTCTGCATCTTTCATAACACATAACCTACATCCAGGCTATGAATTTTATACCTATGTCATACTATCGACATCACCACATCCATCATATACTATCATGCACTGAATAATCACGTCCTGCCAATATTTGCAGGTATGTTTGAATGTAAACATTTCGATAACTCCTATTTAAATATGACATGGCTGTTTACAGTATCAGGCACTAAATCTATTTGATTGATTAGATAGATATGAGTAAATTATGAATATGCATGTTTATCAAATGCCTTCTTAAACATTTGTATGGCAGTATCTCTTCTGGATTTTCTAATAAGTAGTAATAATAATTAAAAGATACATTTAATTGCTGCAATTTACGGTCGTGGTTCACGAGATGTTTTAACAAGAGAAAATAATTCCGTAAATGCTTAGAATGTGTATTTTAATCTCTCCAAGATCATCATCCTTGTTCTAAGTATGAGGTCCTAAAAAGCCTGTGTTGTGATTTGCTTTTATTTTCATTTTTGGCTGAAGCAATAAGCTTGAAAGTGGCAGCTCTGAAAACAGATTTCTTTATCCAGAAGCCAGTTTGGAGACCGTCCACACAGGCTGCTATTCTAAGGCACCATTTCGAAGACTGCCATCTCTACGATGGCATATGAGATGTAATTTAGTCTCTGTGTTAATTTAGCCCAGGGTCTCTCCTGAACACAGAAGACCGGCCGTGCCAAATTGTGTTAAACTAGGGATGGTGCTTTTGTGATATGGACAACTGTCTACCAGGGATTGAGCTGAGACCACCAAACTACTTTCATTTAGATTCTCAATTTAGTCTTGAACCAAGGTCAGAAGGTAAATAGCCAGGGCTTTATCTTCCCAGCCAAGCTCCTGGTAGAGGGTCTCTTTGAAGTGGAGTGTGATCACTGGTGGTTTCAGAACTAATGTCCAAGACAGTGATGTATAATACATTTGCTTCCATTTTACATCTGCTGGTACGAGCGCAGGTTAAGTACAGTTTCCTGACAAAGGAGTGTTTCTACCCGGTTGTAGTCTTAAGAACAAACCTGAAATTAACTCAACATGCCCTCTTGACACCAACCCCTCCCCAAAGAATATATGTGGGGTTTTTTTCCTACTGCTTTGAATGCCAGTTGCTTTGGGTCCAGTCCTGCTCTTATTGAAGTCAATAGCATCATTTACATTCACTTCAATGAGGAAGGAACTTTGAAGATGCTCCCTACTTCAGCTGGTGTTTGTGACTGCACATTCTCCAGGTGGTCAGAAGGGACATTTCCATTCACAGAGACATTTTCTGCCATGACACACCAATAGTGGTACCTGGCAGCACATACCACCATGCAGAGAGGTTCTACACTCCTCATTCAAGCCAGTCAATCCAGAAACCTTGTCCAAGGACACACCTGTAGTCATTGGGCAGTACCAATTTAAGAAGCCCCACAACCTTCCTCCTGTGCTGCCCCATTCACTGGTACCAATGCATTTGGGGTTTTTTAAGGATCTGGATTCCAACCCCTGAACCTTCCTGTGAGATCAGCTCCCTAACTCAGTTCACATCACTGCTCTGCAAACAGCTGTGACAGCACAGGCACACTCCTGTGTGGGGCACAGCAAATAGTTGGACACAAGAAGGTTGTCACCAAAGACCCTATCTCTTCCAACCGTGCCCCAAAACTCCCACAGGCTGATTCCCCTTCCCAGCCATATACCACGATGACCACACTTCATGCAGTTACTCAGCACAGCAACCCAGCCATCCTCCTGCTGATGGCCCCTTGCACCTGATGTTGCGGCATCTGGCCCGAGAGGCCAGGAACAGACCACACTGCTGTGCTGCCCCTCAAAGCTGGGGGACAAGGGAGACTTCCTACACTTTCCTGACACCAAAAAAACTGGAGGGCTATCTTTCACGTTGTTAAAAACCTCTCAGAGTTATCTACCCCATGGTGGCATGCTTCTAGCCAGAGCTAATTTGATGCCAGTATTGGTAGCATGTTTGCTGCCATGTGTCTTCACACCTCTCACCTTGGGTTGGTTCTCCACATCAGCATCCCCAGGTGCAGAATCAGGGCTTGCATGAAAAGGAAGTGGAATTGGTACCATTTTGCCTTTAGCGTTTATGTTTTGCTGTGAAGGGCTGCTTCAGAAGTGGATTTGTATCAAAATATCCCTTTTTCTATCAAAGCTTTTAATTGAATACACCTGAAAAGTCTTTCTTTTCATGCCACAATTTCTCAATTAAAATAGAGCCAGGCTTCACCTGACTGGGTCTGAATTTTTATGGTTAGCCAAGAAGTGGACTAGAAAGGAAATAAAACCCCACAAATTCTGACTACTGTGCCTAGGCACAGACCTACACCATGTGACACCCCTGTCCCCTGCACCCAAATACTGATGGGCAATTCCTGACATCACCCAACATGGAATATTTCAGCATTTAAGCACATTTGGCCAAATTTGAAGATAAAGATTTACTTTTCCTTAGTAATACTGGTGAATGTGCTGTAAGAGATGGATAAAATAGGTTTCTGCGTGGATGCATCCAAAACCAAGGTAATTTCCCAATACACAATGAAACTACAGAAAAACAAGGCTGGAAAGGACAGCAAGAAGCCATCTTATCCATTTCTCTACCCCACAACAAGGTCACCTGTATTTTTCAGACTGGTATCTGTCTAACACACAGTTAAAAGCCTTCATGACTCCTCCAAGCAGTCTGTCCCAGCACTGTGCTGCCTCTGCTCACGGAAAGTGTTTCTTCTCGTCCAAGCTGAACCTCAGAGCTGCACCTGATGCTCTTTCCTTCTTGCCCTAACCCCTTGGACTTGGAGAACAGACTCACCCCCCTCACTTTAGTTTTGTGCATATTTGACAGCTTCTGTCATCTCTCCCTTCATGATTCCCTGCTCCAGATTAAACGCACCAGGACTTTTTCAATGCTGATCCTCTGCTTTGGTGTAGCTGTGGTGACTCCTCAGGCTGGCGTCACCTGTAACCATTCTCTCTTCCACTGAGCAGAACAAGGGCTCAAACTTCTGAAGACCTCCACTCTAGATGATCTTCTTTTTTGATCTTCCTTCCTTGGTTACAGATTCCTTGTTTGTAGTGAAGTTATCTGGCCATATCATATCCACGTTGCAGTATTTTCCTTTAAAGATTATCCCACTGTTTTGAAATTGTCTATTCTTGGCAAATCCACATTGGCTGCAAAAGTTGTACTGCATTTTATTTATATTCTGCATTATCAGCCGTTGCACCCCATGACTTAGACGTTTTGGAGAAGACATCCCTGCTAAAAAAATGCCTGATCCCAATCAGAGAAGAAACTCCTGGAACTAGCAGAAAATAAATCCAAAGGAAGACTGATCCATAGCTACTAGGCTGCAAAATAAACGGCACAAATTTCAGTCCAGGCAGAGCTAGTACTGTCCTATGTTGTCTGGGAAAAATCAGCTTCTTCTAGAGAAGGCTTATCCTTTATATTGGATCCCTAAGATTGGAGCATAAGATGCCACTTGGCAGCTGGAGAAAGGGCTCCCTCCCTGAGGTTCTCTGAAAGTCCTTGCTTCTACTCAATAACTACAGTGGGGACTTAAGTTAGCTGCCTAAATTAGAGGGTGTGCATACGGCCTGCAACATCCCTGGTGGGAACTCCCCATCTGTAAAAAAGAAATCAATTTCTACCTGACGGTGGGCTATGAAGGAAGAATTAATAAACTAAAGAAGATGAGGCACTTCAATAAACACTCAAACATTGTAAAGGGCTGTGCTGGGTCACTGCTCTCCAGCTAGAGGTAGCAATCCCACAGAGCCCGCAGCACACTGGGATAACAGGTTTGACCAGCCCCCTGACCACCCAGCTACCCCTCTTCTTGAGGTGTCAAGGTTTGTCACATCTCATAGCTGTCATCAGCAGAAAGACCAATGTTGAAGTCGTGACATGTCTACACCGTGGGTGCAAAGCCACCCAAGCCAGCTTCATGCCTGCTAACCCCAGCAGTGGAAGGAGAAGACCATAAAACAAAGCTTATTAACATGGCTGAACCACTTCCACAGTCCATCTAATACGCCTGCATTAATGGCTTTTACATCAAGCATCATTATAAGGGCCTTGGTGAGGTGGTATTGGAGATGACAGGAAGAAGTGATACCATCAGGCCCCATGACTGGAAGATGAATAATGGGATCCAGTGCCTGAAAACTGAAGTTAAACTCACTGAGCCTTATTTAACCTGTCTAAATTTCTCTCTGAATAGCTCAAGGCCCTCAGAAGTACCAGAACAACAGGTACCTTCAGGCTTCGGGTCTGGGGTGGCCATGGCCCACTGAAATGAAGAGGAAACTGGAAAGTAGCTAATGACCAGAGCAAATGGCCAAGTGTTGCAGTGGAGTCTCTACTGCTGGAGATTTCCGGCTCAAGACTGGATATTTTTCCAAGTGAGATTCTCCAATCCAAACATGCATTAATCCTCAGACATCCTCTGGACTGCGTTGAACAGCAAGGCAGATGAGGCAAGCACTGTTGTCCCTCTGATCTTGAAATCTATGACTCCCATCTACCTGTATGCTGTGGACCCTCACTCTGTAAATGAGTAACACCAGCCTAATACAGGTGTATTCTCTTTCACAGGACCTCTCAACATGCCAGGTTTGCAGTAATTAATGGCACATAGACAACCTCACTTCTCCCCATCCAGGAGGAGTATATGACAATTTGATCCCATTAGGCCTAGGACCATAAGAAGATGCAGTCCTTCCAAAATGCACACATCTGCGCCTACCATTTCAAAACACAGCCATCTGATGGCATCTGCTGCCCGGATTAGGCATTTTGGCTGCCTTTAGCAAAAGAAGAGTGAAATGGGATCCAAAATAGCTATGTTGTTGCATGTTGGAGAGTTGTCAGTACTGGCCAGGAGGGGGTATCTGCCAGTTAGGAGCGGCTCAAGACCCTCCTCTGGGCTCCAGGAGACACCATATCTGCCATTTGGACTCAGAAAACCACACATCCTTTTTATAGCCAAGGAAAAGTGGATTAAGGTTCATAAATTTGGGTTCAAAAGATGGCAGCATGATGCTTAAATAAACTGGACATCTTGCTGTTTATGAAGCATGAGGACATGGCTGTGTTTTCCGTCTCATCCTGAACATCTCCTACATCCTCAGAGTATCCTAGTCACAGACTCCAGCAAGGCTTTGCTGAGGACACATTTACATCCTTCTATGAAAAATGGGTCACTGTGCAGAGGGGATGACAGAAACCCTCCAGTAAGAGGGAAAGCCATTGTCTCTGATCACAGCTGAGCACAGACGCTTGAGAAGAAAGTACAAAAAATCCAGTGCATTATTTTTTCCGTGCTCACTTGTGCAGTTTCTCATGACCCATAAAATGCCGTGCCACCTCTTTTTACTTTGGACCCTGCCAGTTTTGGATGTAGCAGTGCCTGATGGTGGTGGGCACTGATGATGATGGCAGGGGTCTGGTGAGGATGCTGTGGCTTCCTGCTAGGAGACACATCAGTTTGCCCCACCATGTGGTGTGGGTAGGACTGATAGGAGAGCAGATGCGAAATGGTGTAAGTGCTTTGTGTCAAGCAGGAACATCAGTCCACACCTGATGAAGATCTGCCCTTAAATTTTAATACAGATGAGCATGGAGCAAGTCAGAGCCAAGCAAAAGTGACTTTTCAAATTCAGATTCAGCACAAACCAAAATAACAGTATGGCTTTTACTCAGGAACAGACTGACCCAAACCCCTGCAACTACCACGACTCTCAAAAAGATTGCTGCTAAATCCAAACTGTGAAATTGGGACTTGGCCCTAGACCAAGGTAACATCTTGGCTGGACTGAAAAAAGCCACCGAGTAGACACTGAGAAATGAGTAGTCTGCTCCCTTTCTACAGAAAGCTTTTCCAAGGTCTCAATCAAGTTCCCCAACTTTTCAAACCTTTATCACCCTATATCAAATAATAATATTTTTTTAAAAATTAAAAGAAGACAAAGGAATTAAAGAGCAGTGTTATTAAAACATAAAGGACTTTTACAGATGGTACACAGGAATTTGTTCCGATTTTTATCTGGGGGAAAGGGTGGGTTTGTAGTGAAGCACTTGGACCCAACCATCTGCACCACCTCTCTCAAATGTAATTCTTCTCCTGCCTTCCCCAGCCTGCCTCCCTATTCCCTCCACCCACCAAGCACAATCCGGAAATCCCATAAAAGTTAACTGCCCGAAGTTGAAGTGTGAGTCCTGTTAGGCAGCCAGTTCCCTTTCAAAACTCACAGGCACACAAAGGAAGCCATGGGAATTTCTTTGGAAATTCATTGGCGCTGGTGCAGCATGTTTACTGGGATGTAAAGATATGGCAGGACTAAGGTGCATCCAGGCAATTTTTCAAACGTGCCTGGAAGTGATGGCAAGGCTTTCTCTCAAGAGTGTTGAATTCAAATCTGAGAGACAAGGTTTGGTGAAAAGGATTGCTATTTTTAATACCCACAGTTTTCTTGTGTGATTCCAGCTCTCTAAGACCCTAAGACCTCTAAATTCCATCTAGTGTCTATCACATGCCATTGAATTGGCATGTTTGCAAATTGCATGCAGTGAGATCCTTCCATACCAGCAGCTCTGTCTCAGATTCCCCACCATCCCTGCCAAACTAGTATTGCCTGCACATTTTTTTCATCTTTTCATTGAGTTCTGTGTGTCAGCCAACACATTCTTTAGAATAGGCTTCAGTAGGCATGGTAACTGGTTCCTGGTTGCAAGCTGCCTTATGCATTTGCTCCTATTTCTTTCTGGATCGTTTCCCCCCCTCCTTCTTCTTAGGTGAGGACTTAAAACGTGTTTAGCGTTATCCGTTCCATCTGTTGTGTTTGCGATAAATAGCCGAGATATAATAAAAAGTCCTAATTGAGGTAGTGATGCGGTGAATAAGCAAAGCTTGTTCATCGGGACTGTGAATCTGGACTGTTGATAGCTGCAGGTACCTCGGGGCTGCTCAGCCTGACTGCTATGTTGACTTTGTCTAATTGCAGGGGAGGAGCTAGAAAAGCAGTGAAGGGCAGTGGCACACACAGCAGGATAGCTGAAAAATACTGGCATAACCACGCAGAGCTAAACAAACTGACTGACAAAGCTCTTGGCGTATTATTAAAAAATCTGGCAAAATGCTCATCTCTTGACAAAAATGTAGAAAGACTAGTAATGCATAACTTTATCCCGTGTTGGATTTTAAAGTGGCTAATGCCAAGTTGTCTGTCAAAATTAATAGGGCATTGCTTCTTCTTATAGAATGGGAAAAAGAGAGAGATTGTGCGTACATTTTATTCATTTATTCACCTCTAACCAAAATGATGTATCTGCTAAAAATTTATTTAGGGAGGGCTTTGGTAGATGCTGATGTTAATTCTGAAAAAGCACTACTCACAGAGTGATGCTAGCTTATACTTACTGGGGTTAACAGATAAAACCTCCCAGTAATATCAGAAAAAAAGCCTGCTATCATCTCAAACCCCGGCACGAGGAAGTTTCAGCCCAGAGACGCTGTTACCGTTCTACATCTCTGCCCAGATGCACATTTTCCTTTTCTGATGATTTTCATTTAAATCCAACAATTTCATTTTAAAATGTGCTGCTTCAGTAGAATGACATTGATACTCTGGGTCTTCACAGGCACTAATCCATAAACAGATTTGTTTACCCTCAGCCATAGTCAAACTTACTCTGCTTTAGTGTTTGCAAGATATTTTTGACTCTGTTTCTTTATGGATACCTGATTCCTGAGCTACATCTCCCAGAATATTCTCTGATGTTCATGATTTTTTTTTGCAGGAGGGCTTGCACAGACCTTCTCTGAGCACCAGCTCAGAGCTGACCCACCCAGTTGAAAAAAAATGAAGAATTTTGCCTAGGTTGCTTTGCCATCTTTCAAATGACTAATTACACATCCTGACAATTTCTGAAGTCTCTCCCTTTCTATATAAAATTCACGTGTGCCAGTCCTGTCCTTTCCGCTCTGGATAAACAGCCACATCATCCTGCAAACCTTCCAGTGCTTCTGCCCATGGTGCAGAACACCCAGAGCTCCATCCGGAGCACAGACTACAGTGAAACCAAAAAATGCCAGGATCAGTGCAGTTCAAAATGAAGACACAGCTGGCTTCCTTCCTGATTCTAGGGATTTCTGTGTAGCCTGAATACAACATTACAAAATGCCCCTGAAAATACCCTGGTGTATTTGGGTGTTTCCAGGAAGAACCAAAGTCAGGAAGCCATGTTATTAGCCCCCGAATAAAGAAAAGGTTTTCCCTGCCTTTAAGAAGGCAGGAGTCCAAGTTTTGAGGGATTTTCTTTCCTTTTTTTAGAGTAGGCTGTGACCATCACACACACCTGTTGTAAGACCAGAGGAAACTTGCTGGTCGGTATTGATGAACTGATGCGCTCATGAAGTGCAGCACTTTGTGTCCATAGTTCATACCTTGGCAAGTTTGGCCCATTTTGGGGCTTAGTCTTTTCCCAAGAGCCGAATAAGCATTGCTGGACTGTCCTCACAGTGGCGATAGAGAATACATTTGAAAACACACGCATTTTCAGCAGGTAAGGACAAAAGTCCTGCACCCCAGCACCTACAGAAGCCACCAGCCCGGTGCATCACCAAGTATTCCTGCAGCTCAGATGGGTACACTCAGGCTTTGCACCTCCTTGGAGCCACCCTATGGATTTCAGCGTTTTGAACCCACCTCTTCCAGATGGGACCCGCTGAATCCAGGTGTCTGTACGAGAGCCGAAACCTTTCATTGCTAACGAGTCACCCCCTTGGAGGAGCGTGAGTAAACGTTGACACTCGACACACACACGCGCACAAAAAAAAAAAAAGATTGTGCAAATGTTCTTCAAAGGCTGATGGAATAAACATGTAAATACAAGATGGGCTGATTTCCTACTGTTCATGTTTGCTCACTGTGAACATTTGGTTCACTTGGCTTTCCTCATTATTTCAGCTGGGGAAAGTCACTATATGAATTAATAGCAGATTTCCCCGCTGAAAATAAATGTTTACCGGTTGGGTTTTTTTCTTCCTTTTGGCAGAGACCGGGCTTTTTTGTCTGACTGCCTCCTTTTTGGCCTGCACATCCCTGAGGTGTGTAATTAAAGTGAGGGAATTTGCGCATAGTGCTTTAGGGGCTTAATGAATAGAAAACACAGGATATTTCATTGATTTGGTGCACACGATATTGTCAGAGTGTATATTTCCTTTGTAAATGGCAAAAAGAGAGCCATAATAATACATGTGCATTCAACCCTGTGTGTAAAAGAAAAAAATAAAACACAAAACCCCAAACAAATAAAAATAAAAGACCTGTATCTGTTTCCAAATTCTAATATAAAATACATTCAAGAGAGCAATTTAGATTAAAACAGAAAAGGTAGGAGCTTCAACATGGTTCAGAATTAACAATCAAGCTATACTTTCCTCAAGATATAATTTCACTTAGAGTAGGTGTGGAAATCTTTGAAAAATTCATTATACAGAGCCACATGTGAAAATAAGATTTGTGTTAGTAAAAGATTCTTCGGCTGCTCTTAAAAAAATAAAAAGTATGTTAAAGAGCGTGTGTGTGTAATATATAAAGAGTGTACAATCCGTGCAGGGAGGAGGCGCCTGTGAGATGTCTCACGGATTCTGTGGACTGCCTGTTGAAATAATGTGTGTTGGGAAAGGAGGGGATAAGGAGAAAAGAAAATTATCTTTTTGGAGAAATCTTTTTGAGGGAGCTCTAAAAAATTTGTATTGTGGACCGGCCATGATGGCCAGGTCAGTGCAAATGCATTTTCTCGCTACAAAAAGAAAATGGATATCCATGACCCAACTTGTGCATCCTTTGGACCTGATGAAGAGGCATAGCCAGAGAACAAGAAGCCCAGACTACAGCTACTACCTTCCATGTGACACATCTCAGCCCAACCCAGCTCAACTTCTGCTCCACCAGGTGATACAGCACATGGGACTATTTCCTAGTGTTCCTTGTCCTGTCTCCAAATTCAGTACCATCACGGACATCAAAGACAGACAACTAAAGCAGCCCATCCACATCTCCTGAGCACCATGGAGAGGAGCAGAGCTCTCTAACACATTTTCTGTACCCTATTTATGCAGGTTGCGAATACCAGGAGTCTGGCCAGAAGTCTCTGCACTGCACAAGTGCCAAAATAGAAATAATCTGTGTGCAAGGAGCAGAAGCAGGCTCACCATCTCCTGTTCAGCAGAGAGCAGTCCTAGCCCACCTAGGACTGAAGGCCCAAGGCAAAGGCTGATGCTGTGATCCTCTGCTCTAACAGATGGATGGTGACATGCTGGAACAGATAATCTGGTGAGATGGTGCAATTTCCAGCACTGGAGGTCTCTGAGGTATCTTCCAGCCCTATTGCTCAATGAATCTATAATTCATCATTTCCTGAGAGAGTCAAGACACTCCCTCAACTCTTAAAATAACATGCAAAGGACAAATTGTTCTTTTTGCATCTCTTCCCACTAATCAGAAGGGAAAATAAGACATGGGATGGGAATGCGGAGAGAAAGGAGGAGAGTCCAGCATCTCCCCACAGCTCTATTCTGTCCAGGCTATAAAGCTTTGTACGTGTTTATTCATATCCCAACAAAATGCATGTGAAAACATAATTTTTCTCTTCTTTCCTTTGACCCTTCTGATATCTTCTTCACAGCAGAAGATTAAGTTCAATTTCAAGAATCCATTGGAGAAGAAATGCATGCAGAATTGAAAAAGAAATATTTTTTCATTAAAAGAAGACATCCCAGGGCGTGTTAGGGGATACCAGGAGAGAGAGGCTGGTTTTTTGGGACCTCAGACCTTATCCTCCCTGAATTTCCAGCTCTGCCTGGCACACCTGAAAAAAAGCAGCTGATTCAAAGAGTTTATTTCAGGTCAGTATTTATTTTACGATATATTTCTGTAAGAGGCAGGATTTGGGGACTGGGATTATGAATTATCTGAACTTTAAGGTATTTATTCTAACGCTAAATGACCTTCCTGACCATTCTTGCTCCATCAATGTGCTGGACTTTCTAATTTAAAGCCAAATCTAACATTACTTAAGGTCCAAAGCAGCATGATCCAATTGTAACAATGTTATTCGCAAACTGTCAAATAAATTAAATATTTAATTAATCCACTGACACCCCATCCTATTATGTCCCTGATCTGGAAAGACAGAAGTAAAACCCAAGCATGTCATCCCACCTTTCTGTGGACATTTATTTATGTCTCACAGTCGTGTCCCAGTCAGTGTCTGACTGTGTGAGTCAGAGTCATTTCAGTCTCCTCCCAGTAGATCCACAAAGTCCAAAGTCAAGACAAAGTCAATCTTGTTGTGTTCAGTGTATTGCCCCATCCACCAGTCACCTGCTTGCCAAGCAGTGGGGCATTTACAGAACAAAAATTTGCATTATGAAATCAATATATTTTACATTAATTTTGGCATTGCCTTTTTAATTTCATAGAATCATAGCATGTTTGGGGTTGGAAGGGACCTTTAAAGGTTACCTAGTCCAAGCTCCAATTTAAAGAGAGTAAGAAAAGAGAACAGCACAAGTGCACTTGAAGAACAGCAGTGCAAGTATAACATTGCATGCACAGAACTGGGAAGGAGAAGTGTATTTAATCTCTCTGGCTGCAAGGGTTTCCTTGCCTGCTGGCCATGCAGCCTTGTTTGTAGGAGGTGGGAACTGCTTTGGGAAGGAGGATTCATCTGGCACCCCCGAGGACAGCTTTAGCAATGCTCCTTAGCAGTCAGTGCACACGGAAACTTTGCCATTTATATATAATGGTTATGTGACATTCCCTGATCTTAAAATAACAAAGCATTTTAATCGCAGAGACTTTGACCTTTTGGTCAAGTGGAACGCTTGCTATTTAATTTCTTTACTTTTCGTAGAACACATTAGATCCTCCCTGTAAAGTAACTCGGGAGACTGCTCAGCAGAGAAAGGCTGGTTTCGTGCTAAAGACAACTACAAAAGGTTCAGCTCATGTCTGTGTACAGCTTTCCCAGCTGGATTCAGACGATTTGCTCCTGCTTTGACCCATCTGACTCAGTTTTAGTTGTCCAAGGGGGGCATCCAAGTGCCTCTCTGCATCCTCTGGGAAGCCAGCAGAAAGGAAGGAGCATGTAGGAGATTCAGCCTATCCAGGGCTCAAAACACATTTTAGGGATGCCTCGTTCTCCAGTTCCTGATTTGAAGTGGACTATTGGGCCCCTACATACAGAAATTTGCTGCCTTAGTTACATGCCTGAAGATTCATGAGGGCTTTTATCTTCTTCTTCCAGCCAGGAAGATCCAAATGGCACCAAGCAATCAGATTCTGAGGACCAAAAGCAGAAATAAGACCAAGAAAGAGATCTCCATGGTCCCATATTGAGAGATGGTTCACAGAGATGTGTGATCTCAGTCTATCTGGGCAAGCAGGACAAGCCTGGGCTAACAGCCCTAATTCAATCCCCCCTCTAATTCCAGGGTGTATTTGGAACCCACTGAGGTTCACCCACCTATAAGTCACTCTCACAGACTACAGAAGAAATCTGTCAAATTGGTTAAGCCTCCTCAAATAGCACATTCCTACATTTGCCTACCCACCAAGAACAGTGTGATTTCTATTTCTTCAGATATGGTCATTGAATTTTGTCAAGCACTGTCAGAGTGGCAGTGATGAACCGGAGTTTTGTAGCAAACCCACGTGATACCAGGAGCCACAAAGGCTGATGAACCACCTCCCACCCAATCTTCAGAACAACCACACCGTAGCCTGCTGCATCCCACATACAGAGATTTGTTTCTTGAGTTAAAGGAATTCCTTTCAAAGGGCATTGCTGGTAGGTTGCTCATCCTTCTAGGAGGTGGTGTAAAGTGCTGACCATCACAGCTACATGGATACATCTATGCACAAACAGCCGCAGCAGCTCTGGTGACAGCCCTGGTGACAGTAGGGTAAAGGGATCACATGGTGGCATGGTGGGTCCCCTTCAGAGTCCTTCCAGCTCCCACCCGGGGTGCACACTTCTCTCCACACCATGCTTACAGCCCCGCCTTGCACAACCACCCCACGTCATCCCCTATGATCACCAAGAAGAAATTGCTCGTACACTAAAAGCAGCACTGAATTGTTCATTTGAAGTGTCATCTTTTCCAAATGAACCTCTGGATGATGGAATTAGCCCATGATGGAATTAAAGGTCCATTGTGCTCTAATGCCAGGACATCTGACCAGGGGAGAGAGGAGAAAAAGGACACTTCATTCTAGTGTCCATGAAAAAACAAATTAGACATGAGTACATAGCACCTCTTTTCTAACACTGCCAAAATTGTGACGCTTATACAAAATGGCCTCACTTACAACTTAAAAGTAAGTTGTTGCTGGTCTGTCTGGGTGCCCATAAAGAATGTTTTAAAGAAGGTTTCAACAGATGTCTTCAGAAGGCTGTCAAGAAAAAAGCCTTCCTGAAGGCATTCACCCACAACAGCCACAGCGCTGATTAGTTTCAAAATTGCTCCAGCAGCAGGGTAGACCAGACACACCTTGACCACCCTTCAAGCCCCATCTTCCATGATTTTAAAGGAGCATCCAACTAGACTAAAGCAAGGCTCAGATCCCCAGTGTGTAGATTTGAACACCTCCAACGGAGCCCAATTCCTCCTGGGGAATGGGCTGAACTCTCCTCATCTCAAATCAGCAACAGCTTGATCACCTAAACAGGCACTAAAAACCATAATTAACATAATTTTTTTACAAGGAGTCACATGGAAAAGACATGGAGTGGCAGGGACAGGTTACTCCTGGGGAGATTTCATTTGGACACAAGAGGAAAATTTTTCAGAGCAAGAACAATCAGCCATTGGAATAATCTCCCCAGGGAAGTGGAGTCCCCAACATTGGACACTTTTTAGACTCAGCTGGACAAGGTGCTGGGTCATCTTATCTAGACCATGCTTTTGCCAAGAAAGGTTGGGCCAGATGATCCTTGAGATCCCTTCTAACCTGGTGTTCTATGATTCTATGATAAATGCAGTAAAGACAGAGGTTGATCCTCCTCTCTTCTCTCTCTTTTTAAGCAGTTTAATATTGTTTAACTCACCACAAATTTCTGCTCCATTCCACCTTCCCCCATGGCTGCCCAGCGCCGTTGGGCAGAAGAAAGACCTGCTCCCCATAGGAAGCCTTTCCATTTTCCTCACAGCCAGGAAGTGGGAATGTGAAGGCAGCATGACTCAGGACTTACAAAAAAACCCCACCCCACTGTCTACTCCTCAACTTTCAGCCTCTCACTCTTCACCCCCCCTTTTCGCCAGGCTCTCATTGCAAGCTGATCATGTTCCCAAATACCACAGGTCATTGTCTTCCCACAGCCTCAGGAGCTGCAACCTGCTGAGGCCGCAGTGCCAGAAGGCAGCTCTTTCCCTCCTTGAGCTCTGCAGCCTATTTTTTAACATTTTCCTCAAGGGAAGGGGCGCTCAGTCCCAGCGTTACCACCACGCACATTTTCCTTTCACCGCGTTGGCGGCGGAGCTTAGTCACATAAGCGTCAAACTTAAATTCAGCAAGCTCTGGCTTTTCCCCCCTCTGCGCTTTTTGAGAGGACTCGCGAGGAATCGGGATGTATTTGTAGCTCCATTTGCAAATCTAACTACTGAGCAGAGACTGCCAAATTTCAGCCCACTGCAAATTCTTACAACCGAGCTGTAACCCTTCAAAACAGAGACTGCTAACATATGGTTGTGTCAGTGGGAGCTTCTGTAATGCAATTTATTGTCGTGTAGGCTCTTTCAAGCTACTACACATGAAAGGTAAAGGGAGCATTTACTCTTCGATGGGAGTTTAATCTTAGAATTACCTCATTTGAAACAAAACCATCGTTTGCATCTCTAATATACATAAGCAATCACCTGTAAAGAGTGCTTGTGAATAGAGACATTTCTTGACTGTCATTGGAGCCTTTGCTCCTGACTGGGGGTTTTGCCTAAGAAAAGGCAGCAGAATTCAGTCCTCTTCCAGACAGCAGACACGAACCCCATTGATATCACTAGAAAACAGTGATAAATCAAGGAAAGCGCTCTTATGAAGTGGAACAGACACTCACAGCTAACATGGGGCTAGGTTCATTCTGTTGCATACATATATAATGTATAATTTAATTCCTCTATGCTTTGCCTTCCATGCCCTGTTTATATCTAAGCGTTACAGCGTATGGTTAAGGCTTTGAACAGAAGTAATCTTCTGTTGAAGTGAAAGTGCTTGATCCTGTACAAGCAATAAAAGGTAAAGCTATTCCACAAGATGGTGAAGTGTGCTCACTGCTCAGCCCCCTCATCTCCTCAGCTTCAGCAAAGGGATGCCCAGTGGTGCATCATCCTTTTGTGTGGCCCACTCCATCTCAATCATACTGGCATCATGAGCTCGCTGGTACCACAAAGCACCTCTTCTAAAGGAGGATGCAGAGTTTTGGAGTTGCGGATGTTTAAAAACAAGTCCTTTTGCTTGATTTAGGTTGGGTTTAGCAAGATGACAAGTGCCAAGTACTTGTGCAACGTCCAGCTTCAAGGCTGGCCACAGTGCTAGGACCTTTCCTATGTGAGAGGGACATGTTTTCCCTTGTGTAACTTCTCCCTACAAAGGCATAACATTAAGTAATTGCTGACCGGGCCATAATTCAAGAACGTGACCTCAAGCTCTGACCTACCACTGCCTCCATCTGAATTCCCTAGTCTGAATGCAAGGCACCTAAAATATATCAACTTTGGGAAGGGCTTGCCCTAAAGTCTTATGCTCCTCTTGAGGGATTCTGAGTTGATTCACATTGCAGAAAACATTATGGATAAGTCTCCTTTCTTTTACCTCCAGGGCAATTAATTTAACTTGAAAATTCACTTGGGCTAACACATTGAAAGATAGCTTAGATATTCTTCTGTGGCTGTGAAGTGGGACATGTAGAAGCATATAGACTACAGATTAAACTCTAGCAATTGAAAAGATATTCTCAAGAACTTTAAGAGATGGAGAGGGTCCTGTTTTCTTTCCATGATGTGATGACTCTGGAACCTACCAATTGCCTTTGCATACCATCAGTGTTAAGCTTCAGAGCTGATCCTTTCAGCAGAAATGCTTAACCAACATGTGTACCAAGAATTTCCTCATGACTCCTCAACATCAAATACCAGGAGCCTCAGCCCCTGCTTCCCTATACAGAGGGCCACTTGCAAAGGACACCAAATGTCTCTCTCCCATAATACACATCATCTGCTAAAGTTGTGAAATAATAAAAAGTTACTTTTTTTCAACGGTTTACTTTGCTGCCCTCTGACTACCAAGCACTGAGTGCCCTGGTTACTATAAAAGTCATGCACACATGTCTTCTGCCAGCATGGTGTCATGTCTTCTGTCAGTGTGTTATTTAGTACTCAGTGTTCCCATTATCTTCAAACTGGCTCTGGATTTGTTCCAAAGGTTGCAATGTTATTCATGAAAACTTTGGTGGAGGGTTTGCAGTCTGTTTGAGCAATAGGTTGAAACAATGCACTGTTTGGCAGGGGCAAGACATGGGGTTTGGGGTTTGGGGGGGAAAGACGGAGGGAGTTCATAACTATATGTGCCAATTATCAATCTGAGAGTCCATGTTAGTTTGCCTGGATAAAAGAAATTCTGTGTGGTGAGGAAAATGTGAAGCATTGATACATGGAAGGAGGGAAATTATTCTCCTAGACAGGAATCACCAGGAGAACTCCCAGCCAGGTTAAGTCCCCACTCTACTTTGATTATTTGCCCATTTATTACCATGTCTGCTTTTCCAAACAAACAAACAAATAAGTAGAGCAGAAACCTGAAACATATCCATATCAGGCTTCAAGATGAGAAATTAGCACAACTTTCATTAATTATAATATTCCAGAGCTAATTTGGCTACTTCTTTGTCTCCCCAAATCCTGTCACTCCACATCAGCGTAAGAGCTACCCTCCTGGATGGCTGTTTTACTATTACCAGAATTATTCAAGCATATTAGCAGAATTCTAGCCAAGAATACCTTGTGGTCTGATGTAAAGTCTTGTTTTCCTTGATTAAACCTCCATTTCTTATATTTGTTAGAACAAACAAGCAATAGAATATTTTATTGGAAAGAGTATGATTTATTTTTGTTAGTTAATATATTTGCTCCATGGCAAAGCCTCAGGGGACGAATATTTTATTTCCTTGACAGCCCTAAAGGGACAACACTTATACAGTCTGATCTCAGCCTGTTCTAGCAGTCTTCAAGCAGCATTTTTTGCAGTACAGATGCAAATATTCAGATGCTAAGAGAACTTCTGCTTATGAGGAAGAAACCCCAGTCATTTTCACCCTCCTACTTTGATATTGTGGTTTTGAGATCTGCCTCCTTGTGTCTGCATTTATGCTTTTCCTTTCATAATCACTGTTGTCAATGCAATAGCAAACCCAGGGGCTCGCACACAGGTAGGAGCATTTGGCCCAAGCATAAGCAGGTGGTAAGATCCGTATAGTGGAGAAGGCTGCGGTGCAGGCAGGCACCGTGACTTAAGTACGGGGTAGGAACCTCTTCAAAATATTAGACAATTAGTTTATCTCAGCCTGATGAGCTTTGATTCATATGTATATTTGGGCTACTAGAAGTAGTAGGGAAATAAAACGTTGCTGCCATATTAAATTTCCAATTAGATCAATACCCCACTGAGCTGGGTATGATACAAACAGCATGTAGGAGTCACTCTGTGCTATGGAGAGTTTAAAGTGTGACAGATCAAATGCACAAAGGGAAGGATGGGAATGTGCCCAGGGCCACACAAAGATCCACTAGCAAAGCCAGAAGAAAATCCAAGATTTCATGCCTTCCCTGCTAAAGCATCCAAGATCAGCCTATGAACTGGAAAACAAAAGCTGTTGAAAAGGATATATAAGGGGATCCTATTTAGGTTCAACCAGCATGTTCATTCTATTGCACTGTTTGAACCACAGATCCAACCACAGAGCACACAGATGATGCAACTTCTCCATGACCCACTGCACGTAGAGGTACAAAGATGAGCTGCAAGGATGACTGAAGACAGAAACAAGCAGAGTAAGTGACTGAACCAGGAGCTTCTGATTCATTTCAGGCAACCAGGGCAAAGATCAAGGTCTTTCCTCAGCATTTATTGCAGGTACCCATCTCCGATTCACACATCACCTAGTGCCCAATATTGCAAAGACAAGTTTATTCAAGAGGCAGTAAGCTCTGCCAGAGGCACTGATTCATTGAGGACTTCCTTCCTAACAAAGGTGATTCTAAATAAAAAATGTAGTCTCAAACCTCTGTAAACCCCGAGTGTACATACTTCAGCTGCCTGCTATCTCTGAAATCAGATCTGGATGCAGAATGCACAGCTTCTGCTTGTCTTTTCTTCCCAGGAATGACACTCTAAGGGGAGAGGCAGTGTATTTAACAAAGCTGTTATGCAGTTTACTGATTGTGATTATTCAAGGCAAATGCTTTGAAGTAACAGCTTAGTGCAGAGTGACAGTAAACAAGATATAGAGATATACCTAGATGAGAAGAAAAATAAATGGCAATTAGAATTTGTATTCTCGGTGTTGGAAATGCCAGGAAGACCTCAATCTCCAGAAATGACACTCGGCATTTGTATTGCCACTTCCCTGCAAGACCTCCAGGACAAATTACAAATGGCAATCAGACATTGCTGAACCCCCAAACGGCATGTGAGCATTAGCCTGGCTACTGTATAGCCGAGGCAAATTAAGAACAAAGAAAAGTGGAGCCCTATTTAGATCTCCTATACTAGTGCTTAGGGTTGACCTAAGCACCTGCAACAGCATTCAAGTTCAAGACAATATTCAGACTAGCTCTTGACTTAGAATCATAGAATGCTCTGGGTTGGAAGAGACTTTTAAAGGTCATTTAGTCCAACCCTCCTGCACTGAGCAGGGACAGCTGCAACTAGAGCAGGTTGCTCAGAGCCCTGTCCAACCGGCACTGCAGGTGGGATCTCAAACTTCCAACACAGTGAATGCAGAGGAGTTAGGGACTGTATTCAGACAGGCCACTATAAGAATATTTTTTTTAATTGTCACTTCCCCTCCCCATTCATTGCACTGAGAACTAAGGAGTGGCAGTCATGGATAACATGGGGCTGAACTGTTTCTCAACACCTTGATGACATAAAGCTATGTTCATCTTAGGTATGGGCACTCATGGTACCCAAGTCCAGCTCTCCAGGATTTGCTCAGGACTGACCAGAGAGTCCAAGGCAGACTCGGGGACAGAATCCAGAAGGCTTGACTCTGTAGAAGGTAAATGTGCAAGCTGGACACTCCAATGCCTCTCTCAAAGGCTATGTGGGATGGAAATCCTCACAGGAAACATGGAGGTCCCTGCACAGTGTCCTAGGACTATGCCAATTTTCATTTTCTGATTTCCATAAATTTCTCTTCTCGGACCCCAGACACATCGGCTGTCCTGGCAGGGCTGGGGGGGAATGGAAGGAAATCCTTCAGAGGTGAAGCTATTATAACTTCATTGCTTTCAGCAGATCCATCCAGACTCCAAAGTGTGTCTATGCAAAATTTGGAGTGGTCAAGGAGCTACCACACACTCTCCTAGAACTGCAGGCTTTTGTTGTGGGTTCCCAAATATATTTAACCCACTAAAGTTATATATGCTTTCTTCTCATCCAGAAACCCCCTTCTCCTGTAAACAACCAGAAATGAACAATGCTTTAACCACTCTTTTACTGAAAGAGTGGTTAAGCCCTGGAACAGGCTGCCCAGGGAAGTGGTGGAGTCACCATTCCTGGAGGTGTTCAAAAAATGCAGAGATGTGACACTTCAGCACTTGGTAGCGTTCAATTGATGGTTGGACTTGATGGTCTTAGAGGTCTTTTCCAACCTTAATGATTCTATGATTCAATTTTAAGGAGGCAGCCAGTACAGTAAAACAATGACCTGCTTTCAGGGTGCCAACAAGACTCCTTCGTAACACTGACATGAGCGACAGCCTGTAAAATATTGTAGTTAAGATTCACCCCAGTATTGACTTCCTCACTTATATTTCCTCCTGAGCATTCCTGCATCAGAAGTCTGTAAAATGCCACCATTCCAAGGGGTAAAGCAAAGAATTACAACTTATCACAAACACAGTACACAGAACATCGCTCTCTTTTTTTCCCTTTTGTTCCTACCTAATTCTATTTTTTAGAAAAAAAAAAAATTATTAAAACTAATTGCATTATTTAATCCCATCACATAAAATCCTCCAGTGTTTCATTAATCAATGTAATCAAGCCAATCAAAATAGATAAAGGAGATCTTTTAGCAGGCTTTGATGAGATTTTATCAAAATCTCAGTGCATATTGTAAAGTCTTAGCATCCTCAGAAGCAAACTAACTGTAGAACGTGGAAGCTTTATCAAGCAGGCACTAATAAAGCAGATGATGCTTGGGCCATTTTAAGAGGCTCTCCATATAAAACTAGTAACAGCAATGTTTTTGTATTTTATATTAAAAAAAAAATACAAAAGCAAAAGGAAACAGCATTCATTTTGTATACATAGAGAGATTGCTCTAAAGCAATCACTTTTTTTTTAAGTAATGAAGAAGATACATGTCTGTGAGCCAGCAGACCATAAAGCCAGAATACTGTAAGGAAAGAAAATGCAGTGGGTGATGCAAAGGTTATATTAGAGCAGCCGTAAGTGAAGAGCCTTATTAAAAGCACAAACCATTTTCTTTTAAATGTAGCACTCCTACTCCACATCCGAATCATAAATAAATATGAATGAACAAGCTGTGTTTTGTGCAGCTTTGGTGTTTGTGCCTCTCCTTCCACCTTCAGGTCATAGCTCCCATTCGTCATGTTTTTGCACTGACTGTGACTATGAGCTATTGAAATAGTACCAAAAAATAGAAATGAAAAGGATGCTGATGTAACGCAGTACCGTAAAACACCTTAACAAACACTTTGGCCAGAAGATATACAACCAAGATCCCACCTAATGGATTTAGTGAACATAGTATAAAATGCCATCAGTATTTCCCTACAGCTCCTGCCCCTTGCTGTTAGTTTGGCTTCTCAGATACAACAAGGGAGGTTTAGATTGGATATTAGTAAAAAATTTTCTGTGAAAGGGTTGTCTCTGGACGGCTGCCCAGGGCAGTGGTGGAGTCCCCATCCCTCGATGGATTTAAAAGTCATGGAGATGTGGTGCTGAGGGACATGGTTTAGTGGTGACCCGGCAGTGCTGGGCTAACGGTTGGACTTGATGATCTTAAAGGTCTCTTCAAACCAAAATAATTCTACAATTCTATGACAGTTACAAAAGTAGTTACTAATCCACAAATACAAAGACTTGCCAACACAGAAACCCTAAATTCTTGGATTAAACAATCCCTGTCTGATCTAGATCTATAAACTGATGCAAGGACAGTACCCCTCAAGGGAGGTCCTCTCCTACTACTGAATTTCTAGCAGTAGTAGCAGAGATGGTGTTAACAGACTCTCCAGGGTATCTTGTGAAAAGAAATATCTTTTACTTGCCTGGAGTCCTCTGGCTCAGATAGTACAGGTCATCCATGAAGTTCACTGACTGCATGGTACACCATAAATATTGTACCACACCCCAGATCTTGTCCTGCCTTCTTCATTTTCATGGATGCCTGGACCAGCTATGGGGTCACGTACAGCTGGGACAAGAAGACCCTGTGCAACACCCAGTAGTTAGGTGCAATACTCCTTAGCATCTAATATTCAGGAAACCTCAGGCAGTTACTCCCTTGGTCAGTCCAGCCTGGCTTAGGATACCCCCCAAAAAATCACATCCCAGGGAGCAGACCTTGAAGCACCAAAGAAATCAGCTGGACAATTAACACTCAAACTGCCCACAAACAAAGCAGAGAGAGATGAAAAATGAGCACTGCCTTCTCTCACAGGTACCTCGACACTTGTTCCAGCTGAAAACACTGGAAGTTTCACCGCTTCCTTTCATTTAAAAACTCTTTGGGCCAAATCCTCCTACCTGAGCTGGTGCTGTGTTCTCCCTCCACTTTCTTCTCCTAGGTTACAACATGGAGATAGGCAACAGGTAGAGCTCAGCGCTGGCCATTTCCACAATGAGTTCAGCACTTCAAAAGGCACCATTAGCGCTGAACAATGACAGGGAGAAAATCCAGCGGAAATAATGAAGGAGGAGGATCTTGGGTTTTATTTAAAATCAGGCATCATGGCACCACTTGATTGCTTACAAAGCTGCTGGACTAAGTGTGTAGGTAGCAGCCCAACAACAGCAAAATCTAATGAATGCTCTAATTTCACCTTATGCCGTGCTTTTTTTTTCAATTCTGCATTGCAAATGGTTTTAAATGGAATTAAGCTTGTCTCCCTCACAAGCGGACTTTGCTCTTTCTTTCCCCCTTCCTTTCCTTTATCCAAGCACCCAACAAATACAGCTCAATTTAAAAATAAACCCAAGACTGAGCAAAGCAAAATGTGTTAGTCACAGGAGTAGCCGAGCTCTCCGTAGCCTGTGACAGCAGCGTGGGAGGCCATGGATGAGCAGTTGTGGGCTCCTCGAGCTTGATCCACCTGTCCGGGCTTGTGTACTCAAAGGAGCAGCTCTGCTCCACATCTCCTGCAGAACTGGACCCGATACACCTAATGTAATAATGGAGCTGGAGTTTTGCTTTGAGAGAGCTGTTACATTTACTCCTGAACTCAACTTTGCATTACCAGACCTCATCCGTAATCCCTATGGTATCAAAAAGTCACTTCACATTAGCTGAAATTACAGCTTTCTAGTTACAGGTGCACAAGGTCAAGCTATTCTCAAAACATTTTCCAGCGAGTTAAAACACTGAAAATATTCTCTGGAAAAATCCGTACAGTTCCACTGAAGGGAGCAGAGTGGGATCAGCCGAGGCTCTTGTTCATTTGTTATAGCCATTACAATCTGAGGATGAGTTTATTACGTTAACTGGTTAATGAACCAATATGCTCATCATGTCCTAACTACTGTCATCAGAAAGAAAAGATTTGTTTCATCTCAATTTCAGCCATTAGAGGAACAAACACAGAGATATGGGGGTTTTGGAGGGGGGGTTCCCACTGTTGGCAATTCTGTAATACTTTTCATTCCACTGGAATGTTTTTTATTGTGCTTTCAAGATATTTAGTTACATCAAGGGGAGGTAAGAAAATGTGTGTTTGATCTTTAAATTTTTTTAGTACATCTTTAATTTAAAATAACATTCTTGGGAGGGGGAGAAATTGTAGTGGGATGCTGGGATCCCAGTCATCCCAGCATGCCACGCTGCTGCTCTTTGGACAGCAATCACAGGAGCCCAGCAGCAAGCTGTGGACAAGGTTCTTCCAAGCAGCAGCATCTGGCTCTCTGGCAAGTGGAACAGGTGGCCACATCGGCCGTGTTGGAGTTGCCCCTGGGTTTGTCACATGGGGAAGCTGCTGATGGACTGTCTGGGTTGCTCTGTCCTTGTCTCAATTGCGTTTGCTTTAGACACATGCCTTTGAAGGTATGTAAATCTCTATACCAAACCCTGCTGCCAGTGTCTCCACTTGCTGGTGCTCCTCCATGTGTTGGTCAATAAATACAGGTCAAACAAGCAACCTGAATTTCCCTGTGCCCACACTCAAAGTGTCCTACAAGCCACAGCTCACCCCCACGTGCAGAAGGGCAACCAAAAGAGATGTTCCTGTAAATTTAAGGCTGTATCTCAGCAAAAACCTGCCTGACATTTTAACCTCGTTGTGTTTTTATGAATAGCTGGTCAATCAAAATATTTTTCTGATTCTTCTTCTTCTCACAAAAGCTTCACCTGTTCACACTGACGGAGATAAATGTCTCCTTTCTTTCACTGCCAGCAACTCAACTGCAAGTGGTGGCAATTTCTAGAGCACTGGGGTGGACGCTGCCGGGTGCCAGCACCAAAGACATGCTCTGAGCAAGGCATTTGGTGTTTTCCAGACACCTTCTCTCTCCCTGGTTCCCACACTTCCCACTAGTGAAACAATCACAGCAGACTTGTACAATACTGGATTTTTTTTTTTTTAATTAGTATAAACACAATCCAAACTTGCTTATATTAAAGCAATTAAGGAATTAAGGGATGTCACAGCATGGGGGAGGAACTAAGCTATTATTTTCTTTCTTGATAGACAGTAAGATCACTAAAAATTTGAGTGTCACGCCACCCAAAATTATTGGTGAAATTTGAAAAACAAAAAAGTCTTAATTCATTTTGATACTCTTTTGAGGAAGGCTTTGTTTTGAAAATGTTCTTTGTTTTAGCTTCTCCTAAATTAAACTTTTGTTTTTCATTTTAGAATAGCATTTCCCTACCAGAAATAGACTTTTAAAAGTCTTTAAAGGAAATAAATAGTCTAAAATTAAAATACTTTATGTCAGCTAGATATAAAGCCTGTGATTGATTCAAAAGCACATTGCCAAGGATCTTTAAATCATCTGTAAAATCTTGGAGGGGGTGGAGGGGGGACGGAATCTGTTTCCACTTGTACATAGTCCACTTTTATCCTGACTGTTTTCTGCTTCAGCCACCAGAAAGAAAATGAATTATCCACCCAGCTCTGTACATAAGGTGCTCAAAACCCAACCAAAGGATTTAGGATTAACGCACTGACTTCCCCATCAGCTGGACAACTCGCTTCTCTGTCAGCTCAAGAGAAGGAAAAGTTGGAAGCCCAAGTCTGGAGTAGATAAATGGGCTGGTACTGGACGAGTTTTCTAAGAAATATCCTAACAAGAGTTAGTTTGGGATGAAGTTTGGGCTAAAAGCTTGTCTGCAGTGTTGCAGAGAAAAAGGAAGTCCCAGCTATGGGCCAGGTGACCACTTAGGGAAATCTCAGGAGGAGGATTTGGGGAGTGAGAGCCATTCCCACTTGGTTTAAGGCCTTCATAAGGATTCAACACGGAAGATTTTCTGCCTGAAAGGGAAAAAAAAAAAAAAAAAGGAAAGAAAGGCCAGTATAAAAACTACTTTTACCATAAGATAAAGGAAACACAGGATAATTAAAGTACCAACTGACATTTGATGGATTGATAAAAGTTTCTCTGGGATAAACTCTTAAAAGTATTTGATCCGTGTTGCAATATTTTGCATCTTTTAAAAAGGGAGAACTTCCCAGGATATAGAATCACAGAATGGTTTGGGTTGGAAGGGACCTTAAAGGTCATCTAGTCCAACCCCCCTGTGTATCTTTGCAACCACCCCTGTATAAATTTGCAATTCTTTGGTTCCCAGTGAAGGAACTGGCTCTAATTAAGGCAACTAGCCAAATTAAGCCCTTGAAGTTGCATGTTGTTGTACTTGCAGCAAGAGCTCCCTCAAAGTCCAGGATCACGAGGGCAAAAGCAGCTCTCCGCAAATGTCTGTGAGGTTTGCTATTGGAATGAGCGCCTTGCACTCTTGATCTGCCTCAGATGTGTAGCCACGTGAGTTTTTACACATCCTTTGGTTAAACCTGAGTGAAATTTAGCACTCTGGGACATCATGTGGAGTTGTCCATTTGCCCGCTTCTCCATGGGTCTCTAAACCATGTAAATGGTGCTTCACTGAGGACCCTGGAAGTGTCATTTGAAATTCCTTCTCTGCAAGATGCTGTGACTGTTATTTCCTTGGACTTTGCAGACAGACAGTAAGAAGCCTGAAAAAGGGATGTCAGTGTGTATGTGAGAAGCGGCTGAGGCACCAGACCAGTTCTCCCACAACCTCTGCGCTTGACCTCATTTGTAGGACAGTTCCTCCCTTGCAAAATGGAGAAGATATATCCCTGTATTATCAGCTATCGTGTGAATAAAGTCATTAGCACTGGTAGGGTGTTCAGATGCCAGATTCTTTTCATGATTAATAATTAAAGTATTTAATAATATACAGAGTAATAACTAGAGTTTCATTCAGCATGAAGTTGTCTTATTGGCTCACCCATAAATAACCGATTATTAATCAGCCTTTTTTTTTTTTTTTTTGACAATCCATAACATCCTTGTCTACATTTTTCTAAGGTCCCCAACTGCATTTCTCAAAACCGTTTTGCCATTTCCATCCCAGGCTGATTTTCCCTTCATGTTTTTGAGTTAGGCACAACTTTGACAAAATGGCCACGTTTGAAGTAAAAATATACAAACTTCAAAGGCTCCAAACTTTGTGGGAGCATAAAGAGACCCATTTCTCTCAGAAATACTTTTCCTCAAAAAAGAAAATAAAGGGCTGCAAAATTAGCTCGTCTGCTGGAGAAGCAGCTTGCACATCTTTTTATTGTAGTAAATGGACTTGGATTTGTGATCTTAGTGCATGTGAAAAATCTGGAGTGTTAGAAGTCCTGTGTTTCATTGATAATAATTTATAAATCTCACACTGGAAAGCTTTTCTGAATGACAAGTGCCGGGTAAAATACAGCCAGTGGTGTTTATATTACCTAATAGGCTTTATATAATAACTTCTGTAACAATTAATCCAAGCACAGAGGCTGAAACTATCTACAGTACAAGAAGCACAGAGGCTGAAACTATCTACAGTAGAAGAGGATAGCATGAAAGTAAAATATTTTGTTTAAAAATGTGCTCAGATTTAAAAATCCTTAGTTAACCTGAAGGGAATTGGCCTTCTTCCTTTTGTAGTGCTTCTTTAATCTAGAACTGCAGTAAGTTAGGGCAAGTTGGGCAACTATACTGTAGTTTGCACCTCTGGATAATGATTATGTCAAAAAATGTTGGAAAGTTGCATTTCAATAAAATATTTAAACTTCTGGCCTAGCCTGTGGCTGGCAGTACCACATAGACCGAAGAAAAGACTGGCTCGTTCTGAATTTGTCATCAGGTGGCAAACATACAGATTTGTGGACTGTAAATCACAGCAAATGCCCTAAATATGGAGCTATAGAAACCTCCTCCCAGCTCCATGCTTAGGTGGGAACCTTATAGCAGCAGTCCAAAATCCTATGAGAAGCAAAGTAGGATAGAAGAAAAATATGCTGGGGCTGAAAGCAAAACATGACAAGAAGCAAAATGGGGCTGAAGTTACTGCTTTGCTACGTTTCACTAAAGAGCGTGAGCTCATTAACTGAAAATATCTTGTCTCCTTTTCCTCCAAAACAATACAAGAGACACGTGGCACAGCAAGTTCTGGGTGGACATCCATGCCCCAACCAGCTCCAGCTTCCTGCACATACGCACACACTCCCCAACCCCAAGGAGTCTCCCCACACGTAGGACTTGTGAGCGCTGATCACCATCACTGCTTCATCCTCCTCCTCCAAGCTACAGACAGGGCTGAAGAGCCTTTCTCCCCTCCAGCAGCCTTTGCATCAGCCCTGACCCCAGCAGAACCAGATCCCTGCCCAGAGAACTGGAGCAGAAAGCCAAGCTAGAGCACTGGTCATGGCTCTCCTCCCTGCAGCCAGCCCTGCTCTCACCCATTCCTGCCATAACAAGCTTCGGCGTATTTTATCTATCATCTTGTCTGCACCTCATCTTGATGGCTCTGGGTTTATACACAGGAAAAGAACTTCAAGGCTTGGAGGATACTCTCCAGGTCTCATCACAGACTCTGCACAAAATACTCCCTAGGCAGACACCAACAAGCAAGAACATGCTTCGAGTAGCCAAACCAAGACATCTCATAAGGATTCTGCTCTCACAAATTGGGTTGGTAGCACCTCCTGAACTCAGACCCCTCTTGGAGTTCAGTGTTGCCGTGTCACTCAAGATGCCACATCAACTGAGGCAGCCACATCATTCATCCACCTAAATAAGGCACCAAGAAATGGTCCCGGTGAGTACAGGAAAATATATGGGCAGGGTTGTGCTCTCTACAGACTCCTGCATTTCATCTGTGAATGCAAAAAACTTGAACAGAGGCATCACCTTGCACCAGAAAGAAGCCGAAGAACTGACCGTCACGGGTTGGAGCAGCTCACGCTGTAAACATGGCTTTGTCACAGAAATACACACGACCAGTGTCACCTGAGATGTCCTCAGGTGTCCCAGCTGGTCTCCAGCTGCTGAGCCAGGGGGGCACAGGTCTCCTGCAAGCCCTCTGCTAGACCCACCAGCTCTGCATGGGTGTCTC